>CAKNWU010088661.1:0-10479 GCA_932072015.1 Andricus quercustozae | reverse complement strand
ATTTCAAGACTTTTAAATACGAGGAGTACACACTGTCGGTATCGGTGAAAAAAATTGTCGGTACCGGTAAAAAAAATTACCGGTACGTACAATTTTCTTTTACCCTTTTTTGAACCGTACATGAAATTCAAGGAATTCATGGTCTTGACGGAATTCATGGAATTTGCAGAATTTATGGAATTCACAGAATTCACGAAATTCATGGAATTCACGGAATTATCTCAATTCACGATATTCAAAGAATTTGTGGAAATGCGCATTGTCGGTACCGGTAACTACAATTTTTTGTTACGGGTTTTTAACCGTATATGAAATTAAAGCAATTCGCTGAATTCACGGAATTCAGGGAATTAACGAAATTCATGGAATTCAAGGAATTCAGGGAATTAACGAAATACATGGAATTAACGAAATTCATGGAATTCATGAAATTCAAGGAATTCATGAAATTCAAGGAATACATGGAATTCATGGAATTTAAGGAATTCATGGCAGTCACGGAATTCCAAGAATATACGGAATTCACGAAATTCAAAGATTTCGTGGAATTCACACTGTCAGTACAGGTAAAAAAATTACCGGAACCTACCATTTTTTTATCAGTTTTTGAACCGTACATATGTAAAATTCAAGGAATTCGCTGAATTCACGGAAATCAAGAAACTCACAAAATTCACGGAATTCAGGGAATTAACGAAATTAAAGGAATTCAGAAAATTCACCCCTTTCAACAGCGCATGTCGGCTGGATGGTTCCCTTATGACTGGACACAGAATTAATTATGGTCAAACCCCTACCCCTTTCCAAAACCTCGTGGGGGCTGGAAGGCACACCTGTGTCTGGTTACAGAAATAATGTTGGTTAAACCCCTATCCCTTTCCAATATCTCTTGGGGGGCGCAAGGCACCCCTGTGACTAGTCACAGAAGTAATGTTGGTCAAACCCAACCCCTTTACAACACTTGGTGGGTGCGGGAAAGCACCCCTGTGACTGGTCACAGAAATAATGTCAATCAAACAACTATACCTTTCCAATATCTCTTGGGGGGCGCAACGCACCCCCGTGACTAGTCACAGAAGTAATGTTAGTCAAACCCATCCCCTTTCCAACACTTTGTGGGGGCGGGAGGCACCCCTGTGTCTGGTCACAGAAATAATGTTGATGAAATCCCTTCCCCTTTCCAACACTTCGTGGAGGCGGGAAGGCACATCTGTATCTGGTCATAGAAATAATGTTGGTCACACCCAACCCCTTTACAACACTTGGTGGGTGCGGGAAAGCACCCCTGTGACTGGTCACAGAAATAATGCCAATCAGACAACTATACCTTTCCAATATCTCTTGGGGGCGCAACGCACCCCCGTGACTAGTCACAGAAGTAATGTTAGTCAAACCCAACCCCTTTCCAACACTTTGTGGGGGCGGGAGGCACCCCTGTGTCTGGTCACAGAAATAATGTTGATAAAATCCCTTCCCCTTTCCAATACTTCGTGGATGCGGGAAGGCACATCTGTATCTGGTCATAGAAATAATGTTGGTCAAACCCAACCCCTTTAAAACACTTCGTGGGGGCGGGAAGGCCATTCCTGTGGCTGACCACAGAAATAATGCTGATGAAGTCCCTACCGCTTTCCAACGCTTCGTGGGTGCAGGGAGGCACCCCTGTGTCTGGTTAAAGAAATAATGTTGGTCAAACCCAACCCCTTTACAACACTTCGTGGGGGCGGGAAGGCCATTCCTGTGGCTGGTCACAGAAATAATGCTGATGAAGTCCCTACCGCTTTCCAACACTTCGTGGGTGCGGAGAGGCACCCCTGTGTCTGGTGAAGGAAATAATGTTGGTCAAACCCAACCCCTTTCCAACACTTCGTGGGGCGGGAAGGCACCCCTGTGTCTGGTCACAGAAATAATGTTGGTCAAACAACTATTTCTTTCCAATATCTCTTGGGGGCGCAAGGCACCCCTGTGACCAGTCACAGAAGTAATTTTGGTCAAACCCAACCCCTTTCCAACGTTTCGTTGGGGCGGGAAGGCACCCCTGTGAATGATCACAGAAATAAGGTTGGTCCAACTCCTGCCCTTTTCCAACACATCGTGGGGGCGTGAAGGCAGACGCACCCCTGTACTGGTCACAGAAATAATTTCAGTTTTACCCCTAACCTTTTCTAATTTTTTTTAGTCTGCGACGTCGACTACCAAGATGGTCGATGTTGAGGATCAAATAGTAGCATTGAACACACGAGAAAAATTAATTTTTTAATATTTTTGCCGGCAATCTAGGCTCTATCCTTAAAATATGCGTTGTATCGGTACCAAAAATTTTTCACCGGTACCGACAGTGTATACACTTCGTATTTAAAAGTCTTCAAATTCCAAACAATGCAATGTATTTAAAAGTGTTCAGAATAATTCAAAAATGTTAAAGTATTTATTGCGACAGAATTCGGGAGAATTCTGCAGAATTCTAAGAATTCAGAAGGGTTCTACAGATTTCAAACAACGCATGCAGTTTAAGTAAGATAATTATCTCGTCGAGCAATTTTTTCTAACTTGGTTGCTTCGAAAAAGATACTTTTTAATTTTTGAATCTCGTTTAAGTGTGAAGTTGCACTAAAGAGTCAAAACCTCCTACAAAAACAAACGAAGCGGAAATTATATGATCTGAATTTGTATTCTCACACACTCTCAGCGATGGCACGTGGACTGACGGCTATCTAACTCATTTTTTTAATTGATTAATTTTTAATTGCTAATTTCTCGGTGATTATGCATTTAATCAAATTTTTTTATTGATTATTTTCTATTTAGTTTTTCACAAGGAATCAGGAAATATAAATATGTATTTGGAATACATGGACACCCTGTATACGTGGTAATATACGCGTAGAAAACCACGTATAATACGTGGAGTATTATACGTTACCAACCCTGGAGTTTGGATTGGGAGCACCGTGATTTAGTCTCTAGAGCATTTTCGGAGTGAGTGAATGTCATTGAGCCGTTCAGCGTCACATTTGCTTCAAGCATCCATAATCACAGGGCCGGCGTCAAACTTTTAGCCCGACTGGGTAGTAAGGAAACACAGGTCCGATTTATTCGCTTTTCGCTAAAGATTAGAATAAATCAATTGTAAATCAGTGTAAATCAAATTCCGAGTGGGTAACTACCCACCGGGATTTTTTTTTCGAGTGGGTAGTACTGCCTATACTACCCACCTGAACCGCCGGCCCTGCATAATCAAGCATCCATAATCGTTTAAGCGATGCGATTAAAGTCGCCTTTAGTCCACGTTGTCGATAAGTATAATATTTTTTTGAAATTTTTATCGTTGCAAGAAAAACTATTGCAATTACTCCGTGACCTTCTAATGCAAAATTTTACGTAGAATCCGAATTTCAACAAGTTAAATGTTCATCTTCCTTTTTTAATGAGTTTTTTTTGCATGATACGGAGAGGATACGATGTGAATACTATAAGGCTACGCTGCAGCGTATCCGTTTCGTTCATTCAGTCCGCTAGGGTGAATGCACTTCAATGTTTGAAATCTTACAATTCAGTGTGACTTCGTGCCGCGTCCTTAACCTCTGGTGCTCCAAAAAATAGATTGTCAATGTGCACAGTTTTTGCATATCAAATTGTGTCTCATACCCCTCACTCTCCACAAAGAATAAAAAATGCGTTCAGAATTTATGTATTTCATATATATTTTCAGGTTTGATATGTTCCATTTAAATTTATAATTTTCAGTGTCTTATAAGAGAGAGACTGGAATAAGTAGGAAAAGGAAAACAAATACAGAAAATGTAGGATAATCAAATCGACCTCCTAAGGTGGCCAGTCGCCTGTCCGAGGAGATCAAGTCGGCTATCTGGTATGACCAAATCGACCCTCTACGATGAGCGATTCGACCCTTTATAATAATCAATTCTGTCCTGTGTGATGATCGGTTCGACTCTCAATGACGCTTGAGTGGACCGTTCGAGATGTCCAAGTCGAAACTCTGAGATGAACGATTTGAACCTCTTCTTTCAACCTTCTAGAGATAGTCGCTTTAGCTATCTTCAAGGGCTATCCTATAGTTGACCCTATAACATAGTCTGTCTGCACATCTAGATGGCCCAACGGACCTTCCATTTTTCTCCGTGTAGTCTGATAATCAGAGAATTTGCTGCTGACAGCAATATCACATATCAACTACTTCATGCAATATGGAATCAAGTTCAGGGAGGTCCATATCAAGAAAGAAGTTACTCTTCATTTGTATAAGCCCATTTCAATCGATTTGGACAGTTTGACTTTTGGTGATGAATATATGCTTTCTGCTCCTCCTGTAAAATCTCATTTTTGGACCTTACCGCGTTCTCATTCTCATTGTCTCAATTATACAGTACTATTTTCTGCAATACATTTTTCATAAAGTGAGATATCGCACACGCGCAGAACCCGGTCGGATAGCCCCATATAATCGGCCACTCTTCGAGGAAGCTAGCCGGGATCCGGCTCAGAATGTCACGATAAACTGGTCGGATTCTGGGTAGCATTCGAGACGGGACCCGGCCGGGTAATCCAGCCACAGCCCTGTTTAAATATTTTGCTCCAGGCGAGAAATTGGTAACTTGGTTTGACTTTTAGGGCTCATCGTAAAATAATACAGTAAACTTTAAAAATCAAATCAAATTAACAAATTCCCGCCTGGAGATTGGAGAAAAGTTTTAATCATTGTTGCTAACATTTCCTGGAAGTTTCTGAGACCATGTGGTGATATAAGTTGATGAAGAAGGAAATTATTAAATTAATAAACAGCACTATATACTTTACTTAAAAATATTAATTATCCATGCACTACATTTTTCACTTGGGCTTTCAAACTGATCGCTGAAATTAGGTTCATTTTAATTACGGATTACAATTTTATTAGCGGATTACAAGGAGACAACGTAAGTGTATTCTCGTTCGACGAGAAACTGAAACTTACTTAGTGGAAACGGAGAGGCAGAGGGCGCAAAAAGACTTGGCGGTAAATTTGAAAGTGTACAGTTTAAAAACTGTCTAACATTCAATTATATCTTCTCTCTTAAATAATTTGTAATTTCGACAAAAAAAAAAAGAATTCTGTCTAGTGCTCGGTAGGCTCTAGACCATACAGTGTGACCAGGATTGGTCCGGCGAGTAACCGTCCAGCTTCCGACTGGGCGATTTGAGAAGAAATGGAGCCGGTCGGCTTCCGCCGATCCCGACCATGAAATCCGAATACGGGTAACCCGGCCGGTATCCAACCAGAAACCTTTATGTAGTCCGGAGACATTTCTGCACAGGCACGGTGTGGCATTAATTGGCTGCACGACTGACAGTTTTGGGCGACACAGACCTGCAAGTGATTAGAGCCAGTTTATATTTTATTTTATGTTCTGGTGTTTTGGCACTTTGAGGAAAAATATTATACATTGTTTTATAAAGATTAAGAGCATTTTAGCGAACACCGACAGTCATTCTTATATTCACGGACTTTGTACTATATATGTAAATAATAATTATATTAGTAATTTATATTATACTATACACGGAAAGAATTTATCCGTGAAAAAGTCACGAACTTCTATCTAGATCTCGGATACGAGATAAAAAAATGAAACATCATATCCTTATTTCTATGAGAAATTTATGGATAAGTTTCAAAGTTTTTTACGAACAGTTCTAATTTCGTACTAACAGTTCCTGAAAATTTCAGACTGAAATGTAAAGAGGAAAAATTTTATTTATGCGATTTAATTTATATTAATTTATAAATTCGCAACTCAGAAGATTCGAACCCTCAAAAGACTGCTGACTCACCAGTTTGCAAACATAGACCAGGAGTGCGTAAACACGCGCAGCCATCGAGGCCAAACAAAGTATGTATTATAAAAGTTCTAGCCACTCATCCGACGAGCTCGAAGCACACATACGAGCGCACACACGCACCGCACGTTTAGGCGATTATGTGTGCGGGCCACGTGCAGGCGAACCTACTTTCCAGTTCCCGGATTTGTCGGGCAAGCTCGTAAGTTCTCTGGGAATCGTTTCCCAATCACTTGTAATATTTTTCTAATTATTCACGTAAAAAAAAGTGATGAAACGTTTTAGAATTTTCACATCGAGTTCGTCAATTCTTTTTCAAAGTTCGCAGATTATTCACGAAAGTACATTAATACCCGATGAATTTTTCTTATATCCAAGACCTAGCTACTAGTTCGTGACTTTCTTACGGATACAATTTTCCGCGTATGCAACGTTCCGCAAGGAAATAGCCCACTTTTCCGAACGTGGTTTAGGAGATATTCGCGTTTTTGTGAACAAATATAAAAAGTATAGATTGTGGGGTTTCCATGGAAAATCATACTTCAATAAATGCTGTATTTGTCTACATTATACTTACATGCCAGAACTGAGCGGAAGTGCGTGAATTTGACGTTTGAACAAAAATTTAACACTTGCACGAATGTGATTTGCCAATTTTGGATACGTTTTTCACGAAAAAAGGATCTTCGAAGTTCCAACTTTAAAAGCCCATGTAAAAATTGCGATCGAGATTTCGAAGGGCCGCAGCTAACTTTCCCTATTTGTGATCGTGCGCTGATCAGGAAAAGTAGAAAGGGCCAGACTAATTCGGCAAAGCTTTTTTAACAGGGCTCTATCCAGAACTTCTAACGAGGTCCTAACGGAAAAAGCCTTCCACCGTCCGCCTTGACCCTCTCGGTTTTCCGATAAGTGCAGCATTCAGTTGTGATGTAAACATATTTGAAAAACGATTTGTTAACAAACAAATGAATGACAGTATGTAAATGCATACCGATTTTGGATATACAATTTCAGATGTTTATATTTTGCAGATTGATAATCGATTCTTACATATATTTGTCTCACATAACATCTAAATATTGAACATTTGCACTCTACTATGACAATTGATTATTTTCATTATTTTTCACTGGATTTCACTTACACTGTACAAATTTAACTGTTTCCCTTACATTTCACACATTGAAACAATTTTATGTTTATTTTAAACAAAATAACTGTAATTTTTGGACATTGTTTTTGTCCAAAAGCAAGCTTAGAAACCAGTGGGGGTGCTTTTTTCTGCCGGTCATAGGAGGCGTCAATGTCTGGGCAAGAATTCAGAAGCACGAGTCGAAGAAAGGAACCCACTATCGGCAAAAGGCACCCCCGCTGGTTTCTACCACTTGCTTTCCTCTTGTATCAAAAATATTGCTCTAAACTTGTATCTTCTTAAGTGTGCCCGAAATTCTTAATTTTTTGCACATTTTTAAGTCTGCAATGCACCAAATTTTGTTTACTTTACCGTTTTTAGGCTCATTAACGTAGAACAGGCTTGCCCATATAGGGGAAAATTGCTCAATTGCCAGATGGGATTTTAACACCACCACCGACCTCTACTCATTGAACTTAATAAGAGCGACCACCCCCCAAGCTTCTGGAGCTGAGAAAAGGGAAATGGTGGTGGAACTCGAACATGTGTTGATTGAGTCTATTTCCTCTATCTGGATAGGCCTGACATAGAACACCTCAGGCTTTTAAATAAATATTTACTTATTAAGCTAGCATTCTTTTTGGTTGAGTTTGTAAGGTTCAAAGTCACCTAACTCGAATTTTCTCGCCGATCCAGTTGTTCTAGTGCAATTCTGACCACTTCCTTTATTGAAATAGGAACAAAAGGCGCGATTTCTACATGGGAATTCCCCGGTGAGTCATTTTCCAACCCAGAGTGTCTGTCCTGGGATTGAAATGTCGTGAATTTATCCGGCTCTATGCCCCTATACGTAACTCCATGCCGAAAGAGTTGGCCCCTTCCTTGCGAAACTTCACATAAGAAAAGGCGTAACCTCCATTTTTATTATGTGCTATTTTTGGTAACATTTTCTAATACGCTAGATTTCATAAGTTAAATTGGCATTGCTAGATTCACACTTGCGCTAAATGTTGTAGGTTATAATTAGTTGAAAGGTGACGTCCCAGCTCGGTAAGAAGGTGTAAATTTAATAGGATTAAAGCGTTTCTACCTAATTTGCTATGCAATTAAAAGTCATTTTTGAAAATGAATGAAATTGTATTAATGTACACTCCAAACAAGCAAAAACTTCTATGCAAATTATATTGCTTTTTAGTTTCAGCTCACTTTCTTATTTTTATTTTATTTGTCTTATTAAATCATTTCAATATGTGTTGAATATGTCTTCAAGACCATCATGTCTCACCAGCTAGACATTGAAAATATATAGACTTCTCTGGCATTTATGGCTGTAGCTGTGCCATTTTCAGGACTCAGGTAGACAGGTTGTAACCAAACAGTTGGCATCTGCTAAGCATTACAATTTTACAATCGATAAAAATTGTAATTTTGTAGTAGCTGATTTTCAAATTAACAAATTGAAACCTGTCGGTCTCAGTAACTACAAGCATAAAAAATTTTCCATAAAATTATTTAAACTGTCATTTTCCACAAGTATCTAGTGCACTGTTGGATATCGGACACAAATGACATTTTGATCAAATTTAAAGTGTTGTGTAATGATTATTTTGGTACAGTGTTAAAAACTCAGAGAACCGTATTATAAATTTTCCAGTCGCATATGAAAGTTTTTGATAAGTAATAATTCATAGAAAAAGTGTGAAAACTCATGTATTGTATTGTATTGCATATTGTATTGTATATTGTATTGTATTGTACTCATGTATTGTAATATAATAGAAGCAAAGTATTATGTTTGATACGTGAAAGCTTAAAAACAGAAGAGAGAATTTGGCATACGGTAACTTGGGATTTCAACGTCTATAGTAAAACCGAGAGTAAAGCCAAAAATTGGCATGGAAAGCGTCTTGCGTTCGAGCCCTGGTCCTGATATCAAAGAAAGCAAGTTTTTCTTCGATATGAAGGATGCATTGATTTTACTCTTTGGCTAAATTTTTCACTTACATATGTAGCTGAAGTTTTACCGCATTTCTGTTAAAAGCTAAATTGAGTAACTGAGATTATCGTGCGATCTATTATGAAGTCTAAAAGATAGTTAATTAGATTTCACATTACAGCACATTTGAAAACTTAACATAATGTCCCTATGTCCTCAGATTAAATTATTCTATTCGTGTAAAACTTAATGAACAAATTCTCTCCGTGTATTAATTCGGATTCAGCTTCTTGTTGAGTTACAAATTAAGAAGGATTAAAAGCGGCTCGAGATGAGTCTCAGATTCACTCGAATTGAGAAGGATTGAAAGAATGTGACGGATTGGTGTCGAATCTTGTTTGAACTTTAATTTTTTCAATCTCAGTTTAAAGTACAGCTTTCAGCGCCGCCTGTCATTGATCATGATGTATTAATTAGTATGGCGTAATATAGCCCTGTAAAACCGCGCACGCATTTTGTCTTTACAAAAAAAAAAACTTGCAAAATCAAGCTACGATTACCAACATGGTCCTTTTTGCCCGATATTTTGATAGAGGAGTACTTTGTGCTTCATGTGATCTATTTTGTGAACAATAAAAACAATGTGACCAGTTATCGCGATCGTGAGTTATGTTGAAAACGACACGTCCATACTCGTGTAGCGCGTGGTCTCGGCTTAGTAAGCTATAGTTTCGAATGCGCTACAAAAGGCAACAATAAATCTTGTATTGTTCGAACAAAGTTTTGTAAATCAATCGAACATGTAAATTGTGTGAACTGGACAATCGAAGTGCACCAAAAAGTTGTGGTGTATAACCAAATTTGATTTCGCTAAGCAAATCGCCATACTTGATCGGCACTAGGCTATAGATTATTTATTGATTTGCTTCCCGAAGATATTAATCTCTAGCATCTGAACTGTGTAGCTTACGAGAAGGCGCTCTCCCTGCTTGGGAGCAATAGAAGTAACGATAATTCAGTACGCCTGAGTGAAACTTGCGACCGTATTGCACAGATTCAGTTTAAAATCGAAAGGGAGAGAGAGCATGCATCAAATATTCAGTGCGTGATTAGCTAAATAAGACCAAATAAAAAAATCACTCCAAAAATTAGTGCACTTGCTCGAAACTTAAGGGAAGTAAATCACATGCTGAACAAGTGTAAACTATTGACCATCAAGCAGCACTGGATGCAAAAAATAAGATCTTTTTCAGCAGCGAACAGCGCCTTGAACGGCGAGTAAAATGGATTCACGAAAATTCCACCTTTTCTACTCATCTTTCCCATATTCAAGTCTTCTGGTAGCAAGCATATAGAGATAGTTATCAGCTAAATGAAGACGCTTCAGATATATCACTCTTTCGTAACTTTTGCAAAGGCAAAGGTTACAAGGTCCAGAGGAAGAGTGTCCACTAATTACTGCTGAAGAAGTAAAGAAAGTTATCGTTAGAACTAAGAACTTTTCAGCGCCAGGGCCAGATCCCGTGCAGAAATATAAACGTGGGCCTGGTAAGGCACTGACCAGTTTTCCATA
>CAKNWU010088649.1:0-10174 GCA_932072015.1 Andricus quercustozae | reverse complement strand
TTCTATTCCAAAGCCCATGTGGATAAGAAGCTTTTCCGCACCTCCGATTCCCTTCCGCACTGGAAGCCATATATTACTCGTAGAGTCGCTGAATCTCTTGAGCTCTCCAACAACTTCCTGCAACTCCACCAGGCATTCCTCCAATTTTTTAGTGCTCGGCTCAAAGCCCTCCCACATATATCGGAGGAGAGACTGTCGCTCCGATCCTTTTCTTCTGTGACGTCCAAAGAACCTCCAAGCTCCTTGCAGACGCTCCTCTCCAAGTATGTTTGGTTCCCCCCAAAATCCATGGAACCGGCACTGACCACCGGGGCTGGAACCCGATCGGAATCAGTGGGGAGATTTCTACTCCCTTGGGGTATATTTTTTTTAACATACCCACTGGTTTTTGACTGGTTTTAATTCGGGGTTCCTTCCCCTAGCTGGTTTTTATCCGCCCCGGGTATTTGATTTCCCCGGTACCACCCATATCTGGGAGGCGTTCCCCTATTCGCAACCTGGGGAGGCGCCCGATGGAGGACCATTAGGATGACCAGAAAAAAACACATTTGGTTTTCTTAGGAGCGAAAGGCAAATAACGGTAGTTTATGCGATTGTAGAAGCCAGGTTTTTTAAAAATTTTAAATCATATTTAGAGGTGCCCTATCGCCTTTGAATTTTGTCATTGCAAAAGCTGACAATTTCGGTAAGTGAACAGTCGATTGTAAAAGTGCAATCTCAGCTCTTTTCATCGATGTGACTTTATAACAGGATTAGTTAGCGTCCCTTGAATTATTATTGCTGCCTTTTATGAAAAAGGGAAATATAACTACAGAAGGCTTTGCCGTGAAAGGGTCTGCTTTATGAGTTTATGGTGTCAAGACCCACTGTAATCGACTTTTATGGCCGAGCAGATCCGCCCCGAAAACTGTCACATTTCAAAAATTGACTCAGATTTGTTTTCATTATTGCAGGCTTATTTATATTTTGCCTAATCTGCTTTTTCAGAAAATTTGATCTTCAACCTTCGAGGAAAATATTCTTAAAATTTCCTTATAAGATATAAATGATTAGGGCCGTTATTAAGCTTTGAAAACAGTGGAAAACAGTGAAAATGGCCCTTTTCAAGCAACCGTAATTAATATTTTTTATGAAATTTTCATTGAAAAAATGGTTTTATCTGAGTTCTGATGACCTGAAGAACAACATATTAAAAGTTCAAATTAAAAAGTGGATAACTTTGTGGTTAAAATCTTAAATGAAAAAAAGTTGGTTTTGCCCATGTTAATTACATAAGAACTTCAAAGACGATAGGGCACCTCTAAATGTTGTTTAAAATTAAAAAAAAAAAAAACTGGCATCGACAATCGCATAAGCTACCGTTATTTGCCTTTCGCTCCTAAGAAATCCAAAAGTGTTTTTTTCTGGTCACCCTAAGGACCAGCAACCCCACACGGGATAATTGTAGAATGGCATTCAAACAATTGTTTCCACCTGCTAATCCTTATGCGATTGAATAGGATCACCAATACGGAAAGGAAAGTTATCAAGATAGACTATCCAATTCCCTGAAACTTCAAATGATAAGTGAAGCAGCAATTGAAAAAATTGAGAATCAAACGATCGGTCAGCATAAGTCGTCAATTTGGCAAGAAGCAAGAAAAAAGAGAATTTCATCTAGTAGATTTCATTCTTGCTGCAATTTCCAAACTGAAAATGCTGCTCGAAATTTAGCTAAAAGTATAATTCATTCCGGAAAATTCTCTTCTAGATCTACTAATCATGATATTGTTCATGAAGCTACAGCAGTGAGGAAATTTCTGGAACCGTTCTGTGGAGCACAAGAAGCAAAAGAGACTGGTTTAATAATTATGAAGTCCCGTCCTCTTCTGGCAGCAAGCCCTGATCGATTACTGGCAGAAGCAACTGTTATAGAAGTAAAATGCCCTTATACAGGAAGATTCCAAAAAATCTCTCCTACTACTGTGTCCTACTTAATGGAGGGAACGAGTCGGAAAGAAATGGAAACGATTGGATAGCTTGGGAAAGAACTTTTTACCAGGGAAGCAATTAAAACTTTTCCATTTCAAGAGACTTAAATTGCTTTAAAGATCAAAAGAAAATTGAGTCAACATTTTTTGAGAAAATTTTCACAATACCGGCCAGAATTTTCAGTCCACTAAAAAAAAATCGTAGCAAAAAAATGCCTCTATTTTTTCGTGGTTATTTCAACAATGAATTATGTAAGGAAGATTAAACAAAAACAGTTAAAAAGCTTATTAAATTCCGCTTCGATTGAGCACTAGTTGAAGTATTTTAGATAAACAGGGACCATAATAGCATGTGAGAAAGACCGAACTATTTTCCGTTTTTGACTAATTTTCGTTTCTCAACTTCCACGTTCTGCATGCTTCAGGAAAGTGAATTGAAACAACCGAAACTTCTCTAAATTAAAGTTTAAAATCCCCTTTTTGAAATGAGACCAAGAACATAATAGAATATGAAGTGGTTCTCAAATTGTGATAAAAAATGTGGAAGCGTGCCCAAGACGAGAGGCGGTGGGTCGAGTGGTGACCGCTGTCTTTCGTATGTTGTTTCCCACGAGTTAACAAAAGATGGAAGTTTAACTGCCACTCAACGAAGCGATTTTCGTTTAGGGCATACTTCCACATTTTTATGACAATTTGAGAACCAGTTACTATTCCATTATGTTTTAGGTCAGATTTATAAAGCAGATTTTAAGTTTTAATTTAGCCAAGTTTCGATTTTTTCCATTTAATTCCCTGAAGCTTGCAGAGCTTGGATGTTGAGGATCGAAAATCGGTCAAAAACGAAAAATAGGTAGGATTTTCTCAAATGCTATCTCGGTCACTGTTTATCTAAAATACTTCAAGTAATGCTCAATTGACGCGTGTTTTTACTACGATTTTTTTAGTGGACTGGTAATTCTGGACGGTACTGTAGATTTATAACGTTACGTTACACTTTTGAAAATTACTTAACATTACGCAAATTTTGATCATTTCTAATCCGTATACAACATAATACTGATTCAAACTAGTTTTTTAAATTTTGTAAGTTTTGGCTAAACCAATAACTCGCTCTACTTGCACTCTGTGCCTAGACAATTTTCTGTCTCTCAAAATAGTCATGCCCCCCTATCGGCTATAATTTCATCACCTTTTTCGCATTTTTTTCGCTAGTAGAACCGCCATATGCTTCTGAGCAATGCGAAATTATACCCCCAAGTGCAGCACTGAATAAGAGTTTAAGCGTGTTTCGGTTCTTGTTTGTGCTAAAACTGGCCTGTTGAATTTTCCGTCGCTGCGATCTGGTGATAGGAATTTCTGTTTCATCAACTATTGCTCGAGCTTTAGGAAACTATTTATGAATACTGTAGGGCATATAATAATCAATTAATTCTCTGGACGTCCAAGTCTCGATTTTAGACCATTCAAGCGCCATAAATCGTATCCAGGCAATAAATATTTTTCTCACAGTCGATTCCGATATGTGAAAATGCAGATCCAATTTTAAGTTAGGGCGCAGTCCCATGGAGTCATGGTGGTACATTAGTGAAATAGTTTTGACCAATGAGGCTATTGACAAAACTCTAACAACCACATCATTGGTAAAAACTATTCCCCTATTCTACTAATCTACCTCCATGGGACTACGCCCTTAGGCACGTTTCGTCGCAATTTCCACAAAACTGTTAGAAATTGATTTTCTGTGTCTAAAATTGGTGATTTTGCGGAAATTACGTGGACTTTTGGTCCAAGTGTGTTTAACACCATTTTGAATTTCGCGTATTTTTCCAGGCCGTTTAGATATGCTGTTCTTTTAGGCTTATCTTTAAATCTGCCTATGAAATAAGGTGACGAATTTGTGCACTTTTTGCAGAGTTTAATATGATTCTCTTCGATGGAATTATCCGTTTCTTCAGCTACAGCTTCTTTTTCTACTTCTCCTTGATTCTCATCACACGCAATTTCGATTTCCGCTGCAATATCCACAGTATTTAGCATGACTATGTCTGCTCTTTACGTCTCAAAATTATTTTTGCATGTTATGCTTTCTTTGAATATTGCAGCTTCGTGAAAATCTTCGCGAGGTTCATCGTAACCTTGACGTTTTCCACTTTCATTTAACTCCAATTCATTTTTATAAATTACTTCTGGCAGGCTGTTCTTTACTATCTCAAATTTTTCACCTTGATCGATTGTAATTGATGGAATTGCACCATGACGAAGTATCTTTGATTTTACTAGCAGATCTATAAACAAATTTAAAAGTAGTTACTTACAAATGTCGATTTTCAATCATTTTAAATCTATTGCAAAACGGCAAATTATAATTTGAAGGAAATGTTATTAAAAATTTAAAGGTAAATTGTTAGTTTTCCCCGATCAGTTTCAAACGACTTTTGAAGATTTAAAGAAATTTCTAAACATTTTAAAAGATTTCGAAAATTTCGGCTTTGGAATAAGGAATTTTGGAAGAGAATTATAATTCTCACTTGGACAGTAAAATAATCATTCTTTACAAAAATCCCCAGTCTTAAAGTCTAAATTATAATTCTTTACGGAAATTCCCTGTTCAAAGTCACGCTACATTTATTTCCAAAAATTCTCTGTTCCGAATGAGAATTATATTTATTTACAATATCTTCTATTATAATTCACAAATGTACAGTACCGGCGGAAATTATCTACGCGTTTATTTCTTGAGCTGATGCTAAAGTTTCCTAATTTTTATAATATTATCATAGAATTTTGTTTGCTTATAATTGTAGGAAAGACAATAAAATTCCCCGTCTAATAAGCCCAAGTTGAAGGCAAAATGTCAATTTAACCACACAAAAAAATATTGAAAAACCGTTAATTTTCGATGTTTTGAAAAAATGGGAATACCTTTGGAAATAATTCACATTTTCTCATGTTCTTTGGCTCATTTTAAAGATAAGTCTGAGTAGTACTTTGCTAAATTGTTAAATTATTTTTAGAAGTTTTTCCCTAGATTCTAACGTAAGGTCAAACTTGGTGCAAAATCTCGGAAAATTTCAAATAATGATTATACTCATAAAATGATTTTAAAACATTGAAAATAATAATGGTTTCATTACTACTATTCAAATTTAGTAAATTTTTTTTTGCTGTTCAAAAAATTAATTTTTTATTAATTAACATTTTGCCTTCAACTGGGGCTAATTAGGTGCAGAAGTTTATTTACTTTAGTGTGAACATGAGTAAAAAAATTTAATGGTAATATTGTAAAAATTAAGTCACTTTAGCTACAGCAAAAAAAAAAAGCTTATAGATAATTTACGATTGCAGTGTGATAACTCTATTTTCCTAAAATTTGGAAGATGAAAGTTTCAAATTCTAGAAAATTTTTATTTGCAAAAAAAAGAATATTTAAATTCAAACAAATTTTCATTTGGAACAAGGAATTTTCAAAATCAGAAGAATTCTGAACCGGAAAAGGAATTGATAAATTTCTGATAAATAATTAAAAATGATAATTCCTTTCAAAATTTCCTGTTCAAAAAGTTAAAGTTATAATTCTTTACGGGAATTCCTTGTTACAGTTCGACTGTCCCGAAGAATAAGCCACTAACAAAGTTTTCCATATACAGAGTGTATCAACTACATTTTACTTCGCTAGAGTTTCGTATCTCTATGTATTTTTAAATGGAGATACGACACGCTAGCGAAGCATAATACAGTTGCTACGCTCTGTTTTCGGAAAAATTGGTTTGTGTCTTATTCTTCGGGACAGTCGAGTTAAAATATATTTTTGTAAAATATATGAAACATATAATCATAAAATTTCTGTAAAAGTCCTTCAAATAAATACCCATTTAATTTTTATTATGATTTTCCTAAAGATAAGATGTTTTCAAATGTTTCCAACTTTTTTGTTATAACTTTAAGTACTTGCTCTGTGATATAATTTGTTTTATATTTAGGTTTATAATTTTCTGCAATATTATAGAAACATAGCTTTAAAATGAGGCCATGAACATTAAAAAATCTTGCTTATTTCGGGTGTTAAGGAGAAAAAATTTGAGCTCTAATATGATTACAATTAAGAGAACTTAATCAATAATTAAAAAAGAGGTGAACGCCCCATTCAGACCGGTATTGTATATATGTATACATATAAATATTTATTGTTACTCTGTTATTTTGTGTTTACCAGAAGTGTGAGGAACCAAAGATTCAATAAATTATAGAATATAATCTACTCTAATCTAAATTCCTCATTCAATTTTTTAATTTTTGTATGTAACATTTAAATTTAATAACCAAAATTGAAACATACCTGTGTGTGCACTTATTTCCTCATAATTTTCTTTGTAAAAATGTTTATTGCAAACTCCAAGCCCAGAGTTCAGTATCAAATTGGGTTGGTGTATTTCCTTTAGCCATTTATCACGTAAAATGGGATCGCTTGGAAATGAATGTATAGTCACATTTACGTCGTGTGAGCATCCCAAAACACACTTTTTTGTACCATTTTTGCTATTATATCTATAACTTGTAAGCTTATAATCCAAACAGTTAATTAATGTCGATTAGCACCGCTTTCAGAAATGTCCAGTTCGTACTTCGTGGATTTGAAATACACTGCTTTTTAGAAAGTAATATATTTTCAATTAGAAAAATTATTAAAGATCTGTTAAACTGTATAATTTGTTCAATATTGTTTACGTTTAAATCGTTCAAATCAATACGCGCGTAGTACGGCCATACTGATTTTGTCTTCCATCGACATGGGATCTATTACTCGGCTCGGTGTTGCCACGTATGATTAGATTTGCAGCATGAACCTCATTAGGTGCATGAAAGTGGACAGTAAAGAGGGAGAGGAAGAGATTACGAACGTGATGAGAGGCATCGGTATGAAAGAAGGTCCCGGAAGCTGGAATTGCAACATTGTCATATAGATATGGGCACTATGCCATAATTTAGTGCTTATTTAGTGCTAATTTATGCACCAGGAAAGAAATGTGTGCTCTGTTGTGGCTGAAGCCACAACTCCGACATGCGAAACTCGGAAACTATGATTGGTATCAAATTCTCCTTTGTGCAGGAATGTATTGCTAATGAAGTGCTCTGAATTTGTGCTATCCACAAAATCCGTGCACTTTTTTTACCAAAAACGTGTAGTAATGCTGACTTCAGGTGGCTCTGGTATGTGATACTCGGAAACAATTAGTGGTATCAAATTCTCCTTTGTGCAGGAATTTAGTGCTTACGTATTGCTAATATATAACCCAAAACTAAATGTTGTGCCCGGTAATTTTAGCCAAAACATGTAGTAATGCTGGCTTCAGGTGACTCTCGTATGGGATACTCGGACAGCATTAGTGTTATCAAATTCTCCTTTTTGCAGGAATTTAGTGCTTATTTAGTGCTAGTATATGCTTTAAAAACTAAATTTTGTGCCGTTAAATTTTGTTCAAAAGCGTGTAGTAAATATGGCTTCAGGTGACTCTGGTATGTTAAACTCGGAAACTATTGGTGGCATCGATTCCTACTTCGCACAGGAATTTATTTCTTATTAATTGCGAATATATACCACAAAACTAAATTCCTTGCCCGGTAATTTTTGTCAAAAATATGTAGTAATGCTAGTATTAAATTTTTATGCTGATCAATATAAGTAAAATATTTTAATTTAACAAAAAAATTTAAATTTAAATGTTCATTTGACTTGATTCGAGTCAAGGTAATTTTTTCATGCTCAGCAATAACCTGCAATATTACGGCAAAACATTTATGGTGAAGAGCGGCATCATGTCTCCACGAGATGAAAAGGGACGAATAATTAAGAAATCGGAAGCCAATCGGCGAGAAGAGGTGCGTGAGGTTATAAAAATAATAAATAACCAAAATAAAAGTGAATCGTTGTGTCACGGAAGGAGAATTATAGACATACAGCTTGTGGCAAAAAGAATGTGGTGCGATATTTGTGATATACCCACAGAAAAAACTGGGGGTACGAAATGTTGCAGGTAATAGTTATTTCGGGGTAAAGTCGGCTAGGGTACAGGGTAAAGTCGATCAGGGTAATTGATAAATGGGTAAAGTATACCTGACTTTACCCTGGATGAGGGTAACAACGGCGAAGTGTCACTTGCTGACATTACATTTAAATAAGCAGCAATACAGAAGAAATTATTGTACATTTCCGTGGACAAAATACTCCAAAGAGATGATACTTGACAATCATTAGCGAATTAATCGCAGAATTGTCGACTTATCACACTTTATTCGCTAAAATAAATTTGACAGCAGACACAGGGTTTAAAAGTCGCCATGGTCTTTAAAGTTAATAGGTGCATTGAAAAAAAACAACGTAAAGTTTCGTCTGGGGAATTTTCAAGGATATGGTTGTGACAGCGGAAACTTTTCGGTAGGTCTTTGCGACAAATTATGTTACGTAAGGTACATATTTATTGAAAATGCGGGATCTGTACTTTCGTTTTCCACGATGTTCTTGAAGAAGATTACTTTACCGACCGAGCGCAGTAGGACAATTGACGCATGGATCAAATTGTGATTATTGAAAATAAGATCAGTGATAAGTCTTGAATTTAGAAAAGTTACAAGTATAAGAAATTTTAAGTTATGTTTTGGTTTTTTATAATCCGAAAAGGATATTTTTAAGGCTAATGCTATACTTAGGCGATGATACGATGATATGGTTACCATGGTTACCAGTGATCCCAACTTTGGCATGTTAAGCTACTGCGCTTGCCCGGCGCAGCGGTCCGCATTGGTCGCTGTCGGCGCGCGATTCAAACCGGGTATAATTAACCATTATTGAAATTAAAATAGATAATAATTATAAATTGCACAATAATATCATAAATTACGTAGTTTGTGATGTAAAGTTAGAAAACAATACTAATGCGTATATTTTGTTAATAATAGCATATTTTCTTTGAATTCAAAAGGTAAATTTATATTTCATGAACAAAGGTTTTTGAAGAAGAAAAATGTTTATTTAACAATTTAAAAAGTGTGAAAATAAAGTGCAACTGGTGGAAAATGCTATTATCTTTCTCTACTCGTTCCGGATATATTATAAAACAAAAATCTGGTAAGTATGTTCAATTAATCAACAGCTAACTTCACTTCGTCGATTGCTAGAAAATTTTAGTAACTTTCAAATGTAATTCTAGATTGAATAAAATCAAAATAAGAAGTCCTATAGGTTTTGTACCCGAAATTCGAATCAATGTCTAAGGATAGGGATTGGTGATTGCGGAATCGATACTTTTCTAATGAAAGGAAGTGGTCCATGAGTACAACTAATTACCGTCTATAGAAAAGGACAGGTCATTTTTCTTATTTTTTCTATTTCCTGTTTCACTTCTGACGGAAAATTTATGAGATTTAAGAATATTTTTGTTGTTGAAGTTATTTGCATAGTTAAATATAAATTATTTACTCATATAACTATATTTATAAATAAAAGAATATTAGGAAAATTTGACGGCTAAAATATAAAAATTTCGTATTGTAATCAGGGGCGGAGTCAAGCTTTTAGCCCAAGTGGGTAGTAAGGAGTTAAGAGGGGGGGATATGCTGAACTTGCGCAGTGTTGGATAGGAAAATAAGATTTTGTCAGCAAATTTCGAGTGGGTAAATACCCACAGGGATTTTTTTAGTAGGTAGTACTGCCCATACTACCCACCTGAACCGCCGGCCCTGATTGTAATCTAAACTTAAATTTACCGCCAATGTATCAAAAATAGACGCAGTGATGTATGAACGCTGATATCTCTGATATGCGCAGTAGTGATTGCTGTATCTTTTTAGGTTGTGTTAACCCATCTGTCATCAATGTCAACCTAAAAATACACAGGAATCGCTACTGCACATGTCAGAGATATCCACGGTCATGAATAATTAAATAGCAGCCCGGTGCAACTTAATGGGAGGCCTGTAGAGAAAAAGTAGGATGAGAGTTGACCGCGGCCACTAGGAGAAGTGACGGCGCTGTTTACCTCTAGGGCCGACTTGCTACGAAATGCATGGTGAAAATCAGAATAGTGATATTTTTCAATAGTTCTACTATGCTTTTCTTCGTCTTTTGCCGGAAGAATAAGGTAAAATAGGTTTAGGATCGAACGAGGAAGAATAAATCACAAAATAGTGTACAAATTTGAAAATAAATG
>CAKNWU010088646.1:0-14438 GCA_932072015.1 Andricus quercustozae | reverse complement strand
TTCTTATCAAACATTTTTTTTAAACAATTTGTTTTAAAACATTTTTTTCAAACTTTTTGAAACAATTTTTTTCAACATTTTTTTTTTGACGCCCACTTTAAATAATTTTTGTTCGTGTATTTTTTTGTTTTTTCGCGTTTTAGGCTATTTTACAACTTTTGATAATCACATAAAATGTGATTTTTAATAAGCATTTAAAATTTGCATCGACGGAACTTAGAAGTTTTATCGTGTACTGCGACGTCGGGTGCATCATAATGACTTGTACAAGCTAATGTCTCCGACGGTCGGGCCATCTCTTGCCCAGAGTCGGATGGAACGTACTTTCACGGTATTTTTGAAACCATTAACCAGCATTTGTCCGACGGCCTGCCCATATTTGGGCCAAGGTTTGGCCGACCATCGGGTGCACCAAGGTGACTTGTGGCTAACCCATTGTTGTATGCAGAGTCTGACCGACCACATTCTTGCCGTCGTACCGACCAATCTGCCACGGTTCATCCGATCGTCGGCCCCAAGTTGGGCCGACTCTGACTACCGTAGACCGGTTACCAAAGTAGGACCGACTTTGGGCCGATGGTCAATCTCTGGCAAGTTAAAAAAGCACCCAGTTAATCTATATATCTATATCTATAAGAAAACTGAGCCAATCAGCGAGCAGACACTAGGTTGCCACACTATCTCTGCACCCTCTGTAATAGACAGCCGAATACTGCACAGAAAAATCGGAGAAAACGCCGTAACTGGCAGTTACGGACTTTGGTAAATTATCGGACGGCGATCTGAAGTCTTCGTGATTTCGGAGAGGTCCGTATGTACTTACGGTGTTCTCTGGAATTATCTAACGTCGAGAAAAAATGTTTGTAATTCGAGAAACGCCGTAAGTGCATTTATTATAAGTTGCAAAATGCAAAATTATTATTGAAAGTCTGTATTTTTATAATTAATAACGGTATTAAAGTACTGAAAGTTATATTGTTGAAAAATGTATTAGGTCGAAGATAATGTTTGCAAATCTTTTCAGTTTTTTAAAGTTAAAATAATTCAGTAGTTGGAAATTAAAAAAAAAAAATAAAAAAATTGTATTCATGACCAACAACGGTCTTCTAGATCTAATTACCTCTGTTAAGAGGGTCTCATCATAATTTATTGGAGCTTAAACATTTGTTAAATATATTATTTAATATTCAAGTTTATGGAAAACATATTTAAATAATAGAAAATGCATTTTATAATATTCAATTCCTTTGTTGAAATCTCTTTGAATATAATCGAAGTATGTTTTAAAATATTTTCATTTTTAGTCAATAATTTCGAGTTTTGCTGATACTTAATATATTCGGACTTTATGTATATTTAATAAATAAACATGAATTAATTCCGTAAGAATTTCGTATTATTCATTACTCACCAAATTTAATAATAGTTACAACATTATGATCCATATTTCCGGCAAAACCCCGTTCGATTTCCTTGAAAGCTGCTTTAAAGATCACTTTAAAACATGAAAGAATTATTTATATTAATAGTAGGCTGTGTCTAGTCGTCCCGCAAAAATTGGGGGGAGTCGGAAAAGGGGATGTACTACTCGTCTCAAATTTCGGAACGACGAGACACTTCGTTAATAATCATATTAATAATAATAATAGTGAAGAGTCTTTAATTTTAAATATTTCAAGTTGACGAATTTTAATTTGAAAGTCGTTAACATTGAAAAATTTTCAGTTGTAAGTCTTCAAAATTAAACTGTTCAAAACTATTTGAAAAATTACATTCCTTTAAAATATAAGTATTAATAATGGAATAATTTTCAAATCTAAATTTTTAAAATTCAAGAATTTTGTATTGCAACTCTCCAAAATTGTAAAAATTTGAATTGCTATTATCATGTGAGAAGTTTTCCGCTCCGGAAGCTACGATCATGGTTCCTTAAAGCAACTAATCCGTACATCGTTCAGTACTGTTCCTTGGATTCAGGTCTTTAGCCGTGGATGACCTTACGTGGCAGACGGGACAGTTGGAGATGAAGGTTTAACCACTGGATACCTTTTTAGAGCTACCAATCTTTGTAGAACGTTATGAGGAACAGTGTTGACGGACCAGATGAAGTGATCCCAGAAGAACAGCCTTGTGCATACGGTTTGCGATAGAATGAGCTTGACGCTGGCAAGCCGGAATCCTGTTGAGTTGGCTAAGAAATGAAGCTTTCATACCTCCAAGACAGCCGTTTTTAAGAACAACAAGATGGACTTTGTAGCATTGGCACTGCCTGCTCAGCTCGAAAGAAAGTGCTTGATATTTCGCCCGTTTTTCTTCCTCCTTTGCCGTGATATTACCATCGGCTGGTGCCGAGAATTCAATCACGTAAATGATCTTGGTCTTCAGATCTTGGAGGACAATATCAGGCTTCGTAGCACTGTTACGTTGAGTGGTGGAGAATGAGAAATTCCAGTAGATCTTACACTGATCATTCTCCACAAAGGACTCGAGTTCCCCCTGGGCGTATGGAAAGACGGGCAGTAGATCAACACCATAGAAGTGCCTAAGATAGTAATATGACACTTTTTGAGCCGTATTGTGTCTCTCGATGTACCCGTAACGTGCATACTTTGAGCATCCACTGAGAACATGCCCAAGTGTTTCTGGCTCCTGCTCACACGCCTTAGTCTCGCCTACAGGTATATTGATTATGCGCTCGCGGTAAACTAAGCTGTCTGTAATGCCGTCTTGACAGGCAAAACGAAATCCCTCACTCTCCGATCTCAATCCAGCAGACTTGAGAAACATTTTGGACAGACCCATCAAGAGCTCTTCTCTACGTATGATGCCGTAGAATTTACCGTGGAGGGGCTTTTCAATATGTTCTCTTAGTAGAAGCATATGTTCTGCTTCCTGTACACAAATTTTGAGCACTAAAGGTGTTAGTGATGCTAGGCCATATGTAGTATCGCTGGAATCAAATAGGAGGGCAAGCTCCTCTGCGACCCTATTTGCGGCACGGTAAAGAAACGCCGCAACATTAACGACTTCATGTTGATGTACGAGTCGCATAAGAGAATCTGCACTATTTAGAAGTGAGCAGGCTGTAGCCAGAACCATTAAGCCATTTCCCTTTCGGGGTAGGCGTGAATTGCTCGGTTGGAAAGTAGTAGTGTGAGAATGGGTATATATTTATAGGGTAGATAGGTATATAGGTGTAAGGTTTAGATATTTTAGATTGATCTAGAATTCTCATGTTATTTATTTAAACGACACGTTTGTTCCGCAGCACTGCTCTGACCCAGGTTGCTGATCAATCTCTCTAGCGGTCACACCTGAAGAGCCTCACAAAATTGTTATGCGTGGTTCACCACTTGGGCCCATCAGTGTCCAAGGTCTCTGTTGCAGGCGTCATTCACTCTACTCACATTGTTTTTATAAACTATTTGTCGCCACACTTTTCTGCCCTGGCATACTACTCTAGCTTCCTTCACGTCCATGAATTTTCTTATGCAAGCTCTCGTGTTTCTATGGCTTCGTATGTCTCTTCTGATTGATTTGTTATTCACAGATTCCAACCATTCTTTCGGCGGTCTACCACTGGGCATTCTGTGATTTACGTTACCTTTCTACACCTTTTTGGTCAGTCGTTCATCTTTCATTCTTTCAATATGTCCGAACCACCTTAACTGATTTCTTTCCCATACGTCAACTAGTGTCTCTCCTGTGCCACGTTCTTTGAGGATTATCTCGGTTCGGACTTTGTCCATCAGTGTTTACGCGCATATTATGCGCAGAGGTTTCATGCCAATCGCGGTTATTTTACTCTTGCCCTTTTCTTGGCATGACCATATCTCTACCGTATAGTACAGTAGGCATAAATATGGAGTTATGTATGATCATTTTAGATTTTTTAAATATGTTTTTATCTCTGAGAATGGACCCTGCTCTACCGATAGCCTTCTTACCCTCATTTATGCGCCTATCTAACTCCTCATCTATTTTTCCGTCGCTAGTGAATAGGCTACCCAGATATACGTACTTGTCAACTTTCTCTAATCTCTCGTCATTTAGGACAATGTTGCACACTGTTTTCTCACTTTTTCCTTCAAAAACTATGACCTTTGTTTTATTTACTTTGATTTTGAGTACTATGTTCTTCATGCTCATATTAATTTTATTCAACATTCTTCGCAAGTCCTCGATTGATTCTGCCATGACAATCTTGTCATCTGCGAAAGCTAAATTTAATATTTAGTCATTTTTCACACAAAATCAATACCGTCTATTTATGATGAGAATGTAATATCAATATTAACAGGGTATATTCTAACGGTTAGTTGTAACTAAGTCGGTTAGTTTCAAATGGTTAGTTCCAAAAGTCAAAAATGTTAGTAGTAAAACGTAAATTTTGAAATGATTTAGCATACTCCGATCTCGGAGACAAAATAATTGTGATAATTGTGGTGACAATTATATAATTATATTTGCCGTGATCGGCGTTGTCTCAAATCACGGTAGGCCTATTTCTGAGGTCCGTAATTCGATGAGAGCCGTAACTGCCCGTTAGTGTTTTTGTCGACTTTCTCTGCTTCGTTCATTTTGCAGTTAACGGTGTTCTTCCAGATCAAGGCAGATTAGATGAATTTTAGGGTATTTAAAAATATTCCAAGGAATTTTCAATACACTATAAGAATTTGAAGGGATTTTAAGGGATTTAAAGGGATTTTTAAAGATTGTAAGAAATTTCACTACAAAATAAAACTGTAGATGAAAAAAGTTGTAATATTCTTGATAGAGCATTGGAAAATCAAAAAACTTTAAAACCAATATTTTCGAATACAATTTTTTTAAGCTAAACAGCTTTAGTTGCAAGGCCTCAAAAACTTAACTATTTTAGAATTGCTCTTTAGAACTAAAATTTCTATACAAAAAAAAATCACGGTCATGTCTACCAGTCAAAGTTGAGGAATTTTTAGTATTGTGAACCTTATAAGTTTAATTAATCTAAAAATATGAAAAATTATATGATTCTTTATTAAAAACTTAAACAAATTATTAATGTAATATTGAAGCGTTAAAAATAAAATAATTCCAAACTTCATGTAAAATTAAAGTGCTATCAAATTGGGACAGTGAAAGTAAGTCGTTAAAAGTTAATAATTTTCAAATTGTGCATCACGATTTTCAAAATTCATCATTTTAATTTCAACTGAAAAAGTAATAACTTGAAAATCAATTAAAAGCCATTTGCATGCAGGCGGAACAATTTCATGTTGCTTCAAGTCAAAGATGATGTTAAAATGACGTATGCTATAATAAACTGTCAAATAGACAGGACAGAAAGCACCGTGAGGCAAAGAACACGCAAAATTCGAGCAAAACTTAGGAGCTTTAATGTGGAGAAAGTGAATTAAGTAATTTGAAGATTATTATACATAATTCAAAATCTTATATTCAACATAACACAAACACCAGGTACTTTAAACTATAAGGTTGCCTAATTGTAAAAAGTTTTCGAAATGAGCATCAGGAAGGTATATCAGAAGGCTATATTTATCTTCGTGTTAAATAAAATTCCATTCCAATTTATTGGGTCTCCTTCATTAGGAACTCTGATTCCTCTAAGAATATAGCAGCTTTTATTCAATTTTCTAATTTATGTATCGTGTGTAATGTATTTTTGACTGGAACGTAAATAAGAAAATAAGGGGAGCAAAATACTACAAAGTTTTCGGGATCGTACGTTAGCTACTTCGCTGGCTGTTTAGGCGAGGGTCGCATTTCGCAATTCATCTCACTAAAGTAGTCTCGGTTGACTTTCAACTTTCTACCAGAAACACATTCAGATTTTCGTTTTTGTTATTCTAACTTTCCTGCAGAGTTGTTATGCCCAAAATGAGCCAGTAAAAATGTATCCTTTCAGGGGTTACATAGATACATTTTTAGTTTTTTTTTGCATTTCATCATTCCACAATTCTTTAGAAGCTTTTTGTGCCAAATCGCACGGTAACTAACGATCGGATGCTATGAATTGCTTCAAATTTACAAAGATTACCATGGAGGGGGAGACGAAAAAATAGAGATTACAAAAATGCTATTCAGTGAGCCAATTTTCGACTTTGTGAAACTTTTATTATCGGTATATATTGTTCATAACATGAACAAATATGTATCAATATTGTGCATTTTTCGGTTTTCAGGGTTTTTACTAATGAACTCCACCTTTCTTTTTTCCGGGATGTACCTACGAAAAATGATGCTTTTTCGGGGTGGAAGGAGTCTGGAAATCCTACAAATCTTTACCTTATCTACCTACATGTCGTACATTAGCGTACGTACATAACGTATATAATCTTTCGAAATTGCTTTAAAACGATTGAGTTCTCGTGTGGAAATTTTGTCGTGGCGTTAGTTGGACCCAAAGTAGGAAAAACTTGACCCCAAATTGGGGATTATGACAGGACCAAACCACAAATGAAACGCCTAATCCGGCCAGAGCCTAACTTACCGACCGACTTGGCCCCAACTTGGCTTTATATATTTTTCTGGTCTCAGCCACATTATAATTACAAATGTTTTATTTAAAAGAAACATTTCCAGTAGCTGAACATTTTAAGAAAAATCTTATTCGTGAACCGGCTTATTCGTCTTCAACTTCATCTTTCGGTTGCCATCCCAATCTTTGGAATTAGTGGAGACCTATGCTAACATGTAAAACGTAATTGTGGTTATATTTCCAAAGTTTAAAATGAGGTAAAATACATGGAGGAACTTAATTTTTCTCCAAGAGGATTTATTTTGCACTTCAAATTGTCAAAAAATTCACATTGTAATATCGCACTGAAATAAACTTCTTTCAAAGCGAATCAGAATTACGCTTGCAATTTTCAACCACGAAATTCACATGTTTTATTATAGCAAAGTCGCCGCATTACCAAAGTATGAATCGAAGAGACCGACAATCGATATTGCAGTTCGGCGCGCAAATTCAAATTTACATGAAACTAAATGAAAGCAATGGAGCCAGACGGTGATGACATTTTTGACATTTAAATGATTCGATAATATAAATTGAAAAAATATGGTCTTGACAGAACTGGTAAACTTAATTCTAAATGAAATTATTTAATATTATTTAATTAATAAAATATTGAAGTATTTGAACTTTGATTTTTAGGTAATCTACATTTTAGAGATTAATTTTTTTTTTCATTTTTGATCTTTAAAGCATCAGTTAACTGGTCAGCTACTTTTCTTTAAACAATATTTCAGAAAGTGTAATTCTGTAAAATAATGTATAGTTTATTAAATAAACAAGGAGTTATTAAACCAATTTTAATTAAAATTTTGAATGCGACAAGTGCTTTTCACTTTCGGCATTTTTGATCATTTGAATCACACTTTAATAATTAATATAGAAGAAATCACAAAAACACTCGCCAACACAACCTCAAACCAACCTACTTGTGTTCAAGAGATTCAAGATGGAGCGCGACTGAAAACAGATGCACAGCCAAGTTGATGGCACTGCAATCAAGAGATGTGAAACAGAGTTGGTCCTAACTAGATTTAAGATATTAAACCTGTTGTAACCATGAAAGAATTTTCCAATTTGGGGTCAAACTTGTAATTGGGCAATCATTTGGCAATTTCCACACGGGTTTCCTTAAAATTCCGTTCAATATTTCGAAACCTTACGAGATATTTTGAAATCTTTGCAATAGTTTAAAATTAATTAAAAACCTTTAAAATCCGTGGAAATCTTTTCGAATATCTTGAAATTCCTTGCAATATATTTAACCCTTCGATGGCACACTTCCCGAAGCGCAACGTAGCTGGAACACTGGGGTCTTTTTGACCCCAAGCGAAAAAGGCTTCCCGCAAAGAGCCAATTGATTATTTGGAGTAGCTGAATTTTTTGCACACTCTTGTATAGTTAATTCAAAAAATGCTGTAGGTTATTTAGTTCAAAAGTTATTTTAAATATGAAAAAAAGATTGTAAAAGTTAAAACAGGGAAAAATGACTTTTATTGGCGACAAAATTAATAACTTCTTTTTTCGTTTTTAATAACCGTATAAGTACTATTTTAAAATGTTGAAGGGATTTAAATAAGGTTCAACATGCCTGGGGTCATTTTGACCCCAATGTGCCAGCGAAGGGTTAAATCTTTTAACAGCTATTAAAATTACCGATTGCTGCTAAGCGGTCAATTTGTGTGGTCCTGTCGGGGAAATTGACTCCCGTCAATTTGTCTTTTTTCTTTGCTGCAAAGAATGACACTGGATTTTGCCTGGATCTGCTTTTAATTAGATTACATCTCAGTGACGTCATCAGCTCGCAGTTCCCAATTGATGCCTCCGGCCAATTTACTTTTCGTTTACGTTTGCTTTTCAAAAGTGTAAGCTTGCTACGGGGGAAACCTTTCTTTTTTGTTTTTTTTTTGTTGTTGTTGTGTTTTTCCCCTTATTCGAGAGAGGAAGTTGGATTATTCGTGGACCTGTTTTTTATTACCATCTGTAGCAGAAAACAAGGACTGGAGAGCATCACAGTGACGGCACACTGATGGCATAGCCTTTCAGTTTGCCCAGTACACAAAGTAAATAGCGTGTTGCTTACAGGAAGGCGCTTCCGGGTCTTCTACCTTTCTTTTCTTTAAAATGGCTAAGACTTATTCAAACCAGACTTTAACCTGCAAAACCTGTAATAGGAAGATGAAAAAACTTTCGAATGCCATTATTTGAAACTCATGTTATAAGGTATTTCACGCGAAATGCTGGGACTTCTACGAAATTGTGCGAAAAAAAAACGAGTTCTATTGCTTGTAATGCGTTTAGGGGAACGTAACACTCATTACGAATCGCGGGCAGGTGACGTAAATAAAATTACTGAGTAGAATGTTGGCTTACTGCCCCAATTTAAGACAATGAAATCTAAAATCCCGGTTCTTGAAACGTCTAATAATCAGTTTATACAAGGACGTGAATGAACTTAAAGAAGAGCTGGTCGACCTTACGAGGAAGTTGGAGAAGCGCATAAAATGTCTAGAGCAGGTAAGTTGGGACAGAGAAGTTATCATCAGAGGACTGCCGTCCTCTTATCAGGAGACATGTTCACAGTTCCTGCAGCTTATAAATATCATCCTAGTCCAATTATTGTAAGATTCGCGCACTTGAAACAAGGAGATGAATTCCTCACTTCCAAGATCAAAACTAAAAAGTCACTAGTGTCACAAGAAATTTATCCAAATTTAACAGGCGGCACAGTGCAAGTTAACCATAATCATCCACAAGATCTCTATAATCTTATAATGGCAATTAAATCAGGGTTAGGCCCTGAGAAATACCTCGGGAAAGTGTGAATTTAGAGTAAGTTGGTCTGGATAAAAAACATTTCGTATTTGTCTTTATTTGTTGATCATTTGTTGTCGAACTATCTAACTGCGAAATCGTCCTCTACTTCTCTTCGAAACACAGTCTTGACTGTTCTGAATGCCAGTACCAGCAGAGGCTCGATTCAGAACCAATGCATCTTGAGCGAAACCACGCAAGATTCAATTGATTTTAATTTCGCCTCTCTAGAGAATTCGGAATCTCTCTTTGCCTTAGATTTCTAAGAAAAGTTTATAATTTCATGAACAAAAAAAGTGACTATTTGTTAAGTCGGTTTTCACGTTCTTCAAGAAAGATGTGCGACTTTTCTACAATTTTCAACTTTTTTGGAAGAGTTTTGTTTAGTACGAAAGTCACATTCATATCCTGGAAGAAAATCGAACCCTTTTCAGACCATTTCTACGAACTGAGAATTGGCTAAAATAGAGAAGGAAGCGGAAAAAAAGAAATTACAAAAATGCTATTAAGTATGTCAATTTTTAAGTTTTTGAAACTTTTATTATTAACGTTTATTCTTCACAAAGTGACTAAATGTGTATTAAAATTGTGCATTATTCGGTTTTTTAATTTTATAGGCTTTTCACTTACAAATTTTGCCTTTCTCTTTTGCGGAATTTACCTATGAAAAGTAATGCTTCTTCGGGGTGGAGGGAGTCCGAAAAATCTTACGAATCTTTACTTTCTCTACCTACATATTAAACATAATCGCACGTACAAAACTTAAATAATCGTACATAAATAACGTACTTAACCTCTCGAAATCCCTTTTAAACGATTGAATTCCCTTAAAATTCCTTAAAAACCTCTGAAAACTGTGAAAATCCTTAAAATCGCTCGAAATCTTAAAAATCTCGTAAAAATCCCTTATAATCCTTAAGAATCAGTAAAAATACCTTAACGGTTGTAAAAATCGGTCAAAATGCTTGAAATTCTGTAAAATATTTCGAAAGCTTTCGAGATCTCTTGAAATATTTGAAATTACTTTAAAATTAATTTCATCATTCTTCGAAAGGCAATCAAAGAAAGGTTGGGCCCTGGGAAGTATCTCGGGAAAGCGTTACTTTACAATAAGTCGGTCTGCATGAAAATATTTCGGATGTGCCTTCCAAAATAATAAAAATCCCAGATAATGTTCATAATAACCAGTCTCCGCTACCAGATTACTATCAGATTCTCCAGTCGCCGCATCTATAAGCCAGCTTCGCCTCCACACTTTTGGATAGAATGAGTACCCAGTTGAAGTAATACATTTCTCAATATTAAACAATTTGTTTATCTTGAGCGAAACCGCACAAGACTTAATTTATTGTAGTTTCGTGTCTTTCGAGAATTCGGATCATCTCTTTGCAAACTCTTGGTCATTGTCGGCCCATATATCGATAGCTGATCAAATTGTTTCTAAGCACTCAACATCTTCTTATAATTTTCAGAAATCGCGCCCTATCACGCACATTAATGTTAGATGTCTCGTTCCGAAAATTAGCGATATTTTTGACCTAGTACACCTTTACAATCTGAACGTTGTCGCGATTTCCCGGTCTTGACTTAATAATAATATACCCAGTTCGCCCGTAGCTATCAGTGGTTTCAATTTAATTCGTGGCAATCGTATGTGTCTCGTGTTCACCCAGTGTTGTGATTATCAACAAAAACTGAAAAGGGTTTGTCTCACAAGCGGACTGAGTTCTGTTCTAAACTCCAAGATCATCAGGAACAAGACGAAGCAGGGAGAAAATGAGCTTTCGGCCTGAAAAAATTATAACGCTAGACGAGTGGGTTACCAAAAAATCGGTATCGAAAAGGCGCAGGACCAATAATATATCAACTTTGCAGGAATTTATTATTCAAACTGGTTAGAAGTATGATACGCTTGACGCAAACGCTACTGATGACGATGAGAAAAGCACAGATATTATTAAAGGTAGAAAACGAGATAGGGGAGCGGCGGCGAATGCGGCGCAAATGAAGGAAAATGTACGATTATATTTCAAATATAAAGTAAAATATTGTAATAAAATATATTTTGTTTAGGCCAATATCGTACCAATGGTCTATGCACGGAGATAATTTAAATGAAGTTCATTAAAACAGTTAGTTAATGTGTTTTCCAAAAAGTGCATCTGCGCCAAGTTGTCCTACCTTGTTTGGTAATGTGGTGCGTTTCGATTTCAATAAATAAATATTGAATAAAAAACAAATTATGAAGAAAAATTAGTAAAATTTAATAAAAAATAAGATACATATATTTACGTTTAATCTTATTAACATACTTTGGGGATTATTTCTGCTGAAATTTCAAGAAAAATTGTTTTTTTAACAGTGCAGAATGTATCACAATAATTTGATGATTGCGTCTTTTGAAAATTCAAGACAACATTTTTTTTGTGAACAGTGCAGAATGACTCACCAATATGACAAATAACATAATGAAGAATATATTTAAATAATTATCAATGGAGAAACTGTCCATTGACCATTTGCAGTCTTTCGTTTATAAACTCCCATCTAGAACAATAAAGGTTAGGAGTGCTACAAATTTTTTATTTTAAGATAAGCTTACAGACGTTTTATAAACGATAAATCAAAATTATATTAACAATAAGTTTATTTTATTCTTTTCCAAAACAGTTATAATGATTCCACATTCAAATAATACCATTACTCTAAACCTTCTAAATATTTATTCTGACAGAACAACCCTAGCCTGAAAACTGGTAAAAAGTTTTCAAAAAACAATTATTCTAAAATAACTCTAAAATACGGGATAATGGTTAGAATAAAACTTTTTTATGCATATTAGAAACGAATTATTATTACTTTGGGAATTAAGATTCTCGGAACAAAACAAACCACAAACTTGTGCGCCAAGTTACCTGCCGATTGTAGTCCCGAATGCACCATATTTTACATAAAAGTTTATGAATTTTACTCAAAATGTTAAACTTTAAAGCATTCAAGAAACTCAGAACAGTTTATTTCCAAAAAAATTTTATAAGTTTACACGAAACTTTTGTAATTTTTTACTTGTTTTTGTTGAAAACATATATACATGTAATGAAACTACCTCCACAAGCAGAAAATGCGTTAATATTCGAAAACTCGAACGCGCCACACTAGCCGCCGCACGGCATTCGCCGCCGCTCCCCTACTTCAAATAAAATGCCACCCAAAAAAGTGTTCCCACCTAAAATTATTGTTTTTTTTTCTATCTGGTTTGAACTTGGCTGAATTATAGTCCTAGTGGACCTATATGAATTCCGCAAACTATAGATTTTCAAAACTTTATAATAAAGGTTCATCGGGTTAACCTAAAAGAAGTTATACTAACGTGAAGGTGAAAAAGCAGTTGCAAAAGTGAAAACTTGAGGCCCCTTTATATTGAAACCCGGTTGATAAATGACCTATGATTTTGTGAATTAATGTAGTTCCACTAGGACTATAATTCAGCCAAGTTTCAACCCGACCAAAAGAACAATAATTTTAGGTGGGAACACTTGACGTATTCTACCCTATCCAGTTGTATATATTCATGTAAAAGACCACAAAAAAAACCCCAACCAACTTAAGAAGACGAACAAATGCTGGAAGAATTTAAAGGATCTTAAGTGGATTTCCACACTTATACACTTCCTAGTTTTAAAACTCTGAAGATGATAGTTACAAGCATCCCTCCTAATGTAAAAACTGAGGATATTAAGGCTGAACTTTCTGATAAGGGATTGGCTGTTGTAAATACTGAAAACTGAAATTAAACTCCCAGTGTTGACTGTATAATTCAGCTCGGAAACAATAATACAGGATGTTGTCAAACTAAAAAAAATTGCTACTGCGTCGTTATTTAAAGCGGTTCTCACATTACATAATGTTATAAATGCCAAAACTTTGGTCATGTGGCGAAAAATTGTTTTAAAAGACAAAAATGTGTCAAGTGCGCCAGTGAGCACACGTCAAATGAATGGAATAAAAACTTCAGTGACGAACTAACATGTGCAAATTGTTATGGAAAGTATGCAGCTAGTTACAAAAAGTGCCAGATTTTCACTGGAGAAATTGTTAGTAGATCTAGGGACAAGGTTTTTCCAAAGAAACACGAACCTTTCGTCAGGTCGTGAGCAGAACCTAAATTCCACTAAATATATTAATACAATCAAAAGAAATACAAACAGATCTGAAAAGTTGAATTACAACCCTGGAAGTAGTATACTTAGTACAGGTTAATCTATTGTTACAAAAATAAAAAGTACTAACGAAGGTGTCACTATACTTAGTTATATCCTTAAGGGGGTTTGGTCTCTGCTTGAATAATGGCATATTCAAATGTTAATATAGAAATTCTAGCATGCATTACTAATTCTATTTTTGAAATCCATGTCTTAAAAAATGTCATCAGTGACTTGAATTCGGATACAATTGGTATGAGTGAAACGAGAGTAGATCATAAGTTTAAATTTAAAGATCCGAAAAACTCAATTTATAGAACTCATAGGAACAATACTAGAGGAGGAGTTGCTCTGTTAGTCAACAATAAAATTATGCATAACGACATTAGCTTACCAAGTGGCTTACATGGAATCAGTTTGTGTAGAGTTTTGAGCTAACAATAGTAAAATTGTGTGTCTAAAGGTCTACATACCGCCAAAAAAAGTGTGTTAAAGTAAAGTAATCAAAATATTTCATTCAAACAGTAAATATCTTATAATAGGGGATTTGAGTGCACTTGACAGTGTTTTCTAGGGGCCCTGGCTTGCTCTCTTAAAATCCTTAATTCCTGAAAATCTCTCGAAATTCGCTGAAATCGCTCGATATCTCTTGCAATGCTTAAAAATTTTTAAAAATCATTTGAAATCTGTGAAGAGTCTCGTAATCGTTTGGAATCGTTTAAAATAATTTTTAACATTCCTCATCCCTTACAATCTTTGAAAATTCCTTCGAATCTTTTGAAGTCAATTAAAGTACCTTAGAATCCATGAAGACCTGTTGAGTGAGTAAAAATATAAAATATTACGTAACAGGGGAAGGGGGGTATATAAATCTAGCGAATCTTTACAATAAGAGGGGGGGGGGG
>CAKNWU010088588.1:0-12959 GCA_932072015.1 Andricus quercustozae | reverse complement strand
ATTGAAGGATTGAAAGAAATCATACTAAAGGCTACTAGATTCCTTTTGCTATTTTAGTTCGAGAGAATGTAGATTCCAGTGACAAATTATCCATTTGTTCAATCATGCCAGTGACGTATACACAATTTCGAAAACTTGGAAACCCATTCAATGCAGGTGAATGGATTTTTCCTTCTTGGGTAGTCGGTCAGCCGATTAAAAGAATTCTGTTGCTTTCTTGCAATGCATAACTATGCTAAAAGACACATTAGAGATTGCGTTGAATGCATTCTTGCTGAAAAAATGTAAGTAGACAAGCAAAGTGAAAAGAAATATATCTTCACAATTGTTTGTAAAGTTCGCTTGTAAAAATCGCTTGTAAAGTTGGCAAAAACTAAAATAGCACCCTGTGGTTCTAGGGTCTCAAACTAATGATTCTAAATACAATAAACCACCAGCCGAAGTTAGACGTGAAGTTCTCAGAAATATTAATAAAGCCATTGTTTACATGAAACGAAACAGAAATGATACGGGCGACTCGACTACATTATATTCTCGATTTAAAGGTCCATTAGTTATACAACTCCCCAAAGTGATACGACATCTCATCGAAACCAAATAAGAATTTGGCGCAGACTTGTAGATGATATAGGCAATAATGAGTATGAGCTGGATGAATCATCGGATGACTCTAGTTCCGTTGACCAAAATTTTGAAACAACTGAACGCGAACAGAATGATAGCGAAGATCGAGGCGAACATGGTAGCGTAGAGGTCATGTTTCTTCAGCAGGACATGTAACTGACATAAGAATTATACATTTTTAAGCCCCCGGGTAATAAAAACACCATTTTTAACAATTATAATTACATCCCAGTCGTACCCTGAATGTAGTTACCGGTTTTTTGTTTCGTATTGTAGCATTGGTGTAGTATAAGAAAAATGTAAGTAGACCCACCTATCACTACCAATGGGGTGAAAAAAGTATTGACGGGCATGAAGGAAGAAGTTTCCTTCAACTCATCAGTATCTGGCCCGCATCTTCACCTCATATCTAAAGTCGGAGATGAATGAACCACGCGGCTCAAAGAAAAAGGTAGCAGGATGTCGGGAGATCCTGCTCATTGATCGATGTATCTGCACAGACGCAGCATCCTGCCAGCGCTGCCTACCAATGGCCTGGATTGACTACCGGAAAGCTTTCGATTCAACGACCCATAGACTTATCATCTGTCTGTTGGAACCCCCTAAGGTTCATCCACACATCGTGAGGTGCATAGAGAGATTGATGCCGCTTTGGAAAACCAGATTCACTATCTCATCTGGAAGGCATCGTGTGATCACTAATAACCACACCTTTCAGAGAGGTGTCTTTCAGGGCGACACCATGAGCCCTCTCCTCTTTAACCTTACATTATTGACACTATCTCCTGCACTTCGCCATTGCCAAGTGTACTTCTGCATCAAAACTGGATGTCGGAAGCAGGAGGTCACTCACGTACTATACATTTATGATCTCAAGATCTATGCTAAAAATACAGAGCTACCAAATCTTGCTCTATAGATGATCAAAGAGTACTCTTAAGAGAATGGAATGGAGTTTGGGCGTGTCACAATGCCGCATCCAGGACACAACATCGATTGAAGTCAGGCACAGGGGGTTTCATTTTGGCGTTTCAAGACCTTCCCTATGATAGCTGCAGAGCGTGTTATGTACGCACCGAGCACCTAGGACACATATTATCTAGTTGCTTAGCTCATGTGGGAACGACGTACATCCAAAGACACAATGCTGCACTAAGAGTGCTTTATTACTAACTCTGTCACTCTTACGGCATTAGCCCTGACACCAGTCTGCCAAACGGTCCTAGGAAAATAGAGTCAATTGTACAAAATGAGAAGTGCCGCATATACCGGAACTACATATTCTCGACAATTGCTTCTATCGCGCACTGGAGGCTCACTGTTTAATAGCCTGAAAAGCATCCATGCGGATTAACGAAATGCCAAGACACTTCCGGAGAAAAAAAAGAAGGAAAATACATCGGCTCCCAGTATAACCGCGGTAAATCATACTTATAGCCACGTCCCAGGAATGTGTGATGGGTGGCATGATGAAATCACGACGACAGGCCGGCGAAACGAACCAGTGATAGTTTTGTACCTCCGAGAGCACCGATCACAAGCACAATTACTTTAACAAAATATTTTGGGTACAGTCGTTGCAACTCCCTTTTAAGGTCTAGATACCTCTCATCCTTTTCCTTCTCCTTGGCAGTGATGTTATAGTCAGATGAAGCCGAGAATTCGATGACAAATATGGCTCATTTCTCGAAGTCTAGGAGAACAATGTCAGGCCTCGAGTCCGCAACGGTGACTGCTGTCCGAAAATCGTAGTTCCAGAAAATTTGGCCATTTTCGTTTTCGACAATTGACTCTACCTCCCTTGGAGCGTTCGGCGGGGTAGGGTAGCGGCCAACATCCTAAGAGCGAACAAGATGGTAATAAGTCTCTCTTAGGGCCGCATTATGTCTCTAGATATACGTTGTTCCCGCATGGATGAGACACCCAGATAGTATGTGTTCTAGGTACTCTGCGTGTGCGTGACACGCTCTGCACCTATCGCTGGTAACTTCTTGACATAAAATGCGGTGACGGTATACTAAGGTAGAAATAACACCGTCCTGGCATGCGAAAGTGAAACCTTCTGTACCTGAATTAAGCCCTGATGATCTGAGGAAAGCCAAAGTTTGCTCCTTCGACAAGGATTGTTTTCCTACATTCCTGTGAAAATTACCGTGCATTTTCTTGTCGCGTAGCTCTTGATGGAATTTTTGTGAATTCTGCTTTCTTCACTTCGGCTTTCAAAAGTGAAGCATCTAGATGGAGTAATGCACTTTGCCTACTTCTGATGTTAAAATCCAGGACAAGGGTCTCGGCCGCTTGCTCCGCGGCTTTGTAAAGGAACGCTCCTTCAACAATCATCTCGTAGTTCCTCACCATTTTTAGGAGAGGATCTCTGCTATTGGTAGTCCGCGTCCGCCTTAATGGCGTGAAATGTATAATCGCGGAACTGACGAATTGATATGCGAGCTTTTATGTATATGCATGATTTTACGTGTGATGACATCCAGGGCCTCAAGATCGTTCTTCGTCCATTGAACCACTCCAACCGAGTAGAGTAGAACCGGGACGACAAGTATGTTAGTCGCAGATATCTTGTTCAACGCTGACAGATTGGAAGAACAAATCTGTCGAAGAAGATGCTTGTGTCTGTTTCCGAGAGACTCCTTTACTGATGTTACGTTTTGAATGCGGCTTTGAGGCACGCCCAGGTATGTATAGGACTCTCCAGTGTTAAGATGTCTAATAACACTTATATCCAGAAGCTCAGGGTCCTCGCGAACGCCAACAATCTTTCCGTTCTTCAGATGAAAGACACCCCTCTCGAAGGTAACGTAGATTGTTGTCACACGATAATTTACAGATGAGATAGTAAATCTAGTTTTCCAAAAGGATGATAAGTCTATGAAATTTTGAATCAAAATCTTTCCGGTAGTCAATCCAGGCTATTGACAGGACGCGCTGATGGGCTGCTGTGTCTTTACAGACTCACCTATCAATTATCAGGTTCTCTCAACATCCTGCTACACCTTTTTTCGAGCAACGTTGCTCGTACATCTCTCGCCACACAGGCTCAATTCTTCGGACTATCCTGTTATTCAGGATAGCTGTAAAGAACTTATACAGTGTGTTCAATCAAGTTATTGGCCTGTAATTCTCTGGGTTGGACAAGTTACCTTTTTCCGGTAGGAGTATAGTGCTTCCTAATACCAGCCACTGCGGAATGGGCATTTCCGACATTAAATATAAGGTGAATATGGGGCCAAATGATGGTATGAAGAAGTAAACTTCTTCCACCAGAAGTTCTAGACACAATCTGGTCCTGCAGCGGAAAATTTTTTCGTGTCTCTTAGTGCTTTTTCCACCTCTTCGGCAGTGATTGAATGACATTGCTACTCAGATGTTATGAGGTTGTCGCAAAACTCCTTGAAGCGGATGATATTATCAGTATCTTCTTTTAACTCCAGAGTTTTTGGGATCCTGTATACCTCTTTCCGAAAAGTCTCTACCTCGTTGAGCTTGGATGAATTTTTGACAGAAAAAGGATGATCAATGAAGAGGCGAGATGGGTCAGCGAGAAACTGTTGATTATCCTTGATCCATCTCTCCCTCTTCTGTATTCCCTTCCTTGCGTCAGATAACACTTCTATTTTGAATAGATCTACCCTTTCCGTGAACGGCCCAGCAGATGTTATGTAGTCAATCACACATTGAATACGGGACGCATTCTGTCTGGCCAATCCAATCTTCTTGTTCAGTTGATACAAGCGTATTTTGGTCTTTTGACCTACCGCTGCTTTCAGCCTTCAATTTGAATCAGCCAATGCTCTCACAGCACCGCAAACTGAAAAATTGATGGTCCAGAGGTGGGACTTCTCCGAGATATCCTCACGAAGGAAGGCATCCGCTTCAGCCAGATCTTCGGGCTTAGGAGGAACATTTATATCAATGTTCCTCCTTTTCCTGAAATCGCTATCATCTGTCAGAAAGTGTCTGCTTCCGCGGTTGGTCTTGATATCGCTTCCTCATCTTCGTCTGCAGCTTATTCAAGGAGTGTTTCGGGAAGCGGAAACAACGTGTGCATACGCCCCGTAAGTCCTCCGCGAACAGGGATAATGCTAACATCGTAGCAGTCTCGCACGCCATCATTGCGTTGATTCGTCCACTCAATATGGACGTTTCGCCGGTTCGTTATCTTGTTTCCATTTAAATTATTATTTGCAGCACCCCAAACTCTAGGGCGATCGACACTGTTTGCTGACCGATTGTCGGGTGTTCTGCAGGTTCGATCGTTTTGAACCACATCTACAACTTTTTGGTAGTTTCATGGAGTTATTGTTGTCTCCACGTGCAGCTAGGGAAATGGTTTGTCCGTCATTGTAGAGCCCCGCATGCAACGATAAGACTGCATACTCTGAGAGGGCGCTCTGTATCCCATATACACCTTTAAGACACCTCACCCAGGTTCCATTCAGCTTTCTTCACAGTATTTACGTCTGCGCTTAGGGGCTATTCCTTAGGGACCATCCCTGGTCAATATCCGCGACTGCTTGCTAATAATTGTAACCGTATTCAGCAGAAACCCTTGGTACAGAGATCCTGGATCCGCAACCCGAGGACGCGTTCGGTCGCTTTGTCATAGGCCCTTCGGTTCGACATATATATGTGTGTGTGTGAGCGTGTGTGTGTGTCACTCTTCTCGCGGTCGTGAGATGTGGCCATAAGTGTGATTTACCGCGCTTCTACTGGGAGCCGATGTCGTTTTTAGATGGCAGTTGCTCCCAGTGGGACCATGCGGTGGATTAGAAGATACAATCTTCGCCCTCTCTCAAAGGATTTCTTCCTTTTTGGAGAAGAATTGTAGAGATAGAAATTTCTTCTATGGCAGCAAAGCTTCCCACACTTCGATTGAAGTATAAGGCTAGTTGAAGGAAATGCAATCTCCCGCTACCCCTAAGGTACTGTCCAAGAAAATTCGCGAGTCGTGTCGCCACACCCAACTGCCCGTTTTGGGCCGAAAACTCTTTTGATGGGTCGCGCCCTTCTCTCTGCTCCCACTGTATGGAAGAGATGCTGTATTGGGAGGCTGTGCGTATTCTACGCTCTTTTCTTGCTTCTGCGCGATGCAACTATTTTTTGCATCATCGTACGAGTTAGGAGTTTTGCCTAAGCTAAGGCTTTACATTGTATCCCGCTGGTTATATCATCCCCTCTTTGAAATCTGAATGGAACCTCCAAGATTTCTCGGCATTTCTAGTGTTAGCCTGCTTCTGTCGTAAATCCCTCGCTTTGTTTTTCATTATTTGCCCACATTCTCGTCTGAGTTTACAGGGAGTATGAGTTTTCATGGTAAATTTCTTGAGATTATTGTAAATTCCATGAGGCATCATGCCGGCTTTTTCATACGTACTTGGGACTGCAGCGATTTCAGTGGGTGGTGCTGTTACTTGATTTTCTTCAAAATTGATCACACTTCCAATACTTCCGTAATCTCAAGTAAAAAGCTCCTACGGATTTTCCTTTTGGCCGTTCAGATACTGAGATTTTTCCTTCATGCCCTCCCTGAATTTTTTCTGGTTTGTACTTCCGAAGATCGTTGGCGTGATACTGCCTCCGCTCTCGGTCATTTTCTTCATTCCAAAGAATATAAATATTCTTCGCAATCTTCTTTTTCATCTTATATGGACCCTCGTATAGAGATAAGAACTTTGCAGGTACCCCTTCACCTATGGCAAAAGTTACGCTTTTCTTGTTTTTATTCAGACGGCCTAATAACTTCTCTCTTTTCTTCTTAATTTTTTCATTGAGGACAATTAACTGTTGTGCCCGATTGGTTTGTGGGTGGGGCGGCGATGGATGTACGAAGTCATTAAACCACCTTTTCAGCTTCCCCCCATAACGCCTCGTATGATGCGATCTCCGTGGTGTCATAATGTGACGCATTGATGATAGTATCTACCTTTTCTAATTGGTAGAACCACCCATTGTGTTTATCCCGTGGGAGGAGTGTCCGAAAGTGTCTGGCCAATTCACGATTTACCCCCTCGACCTATGTTGGCCTTTTTTACTTGTGAATTGAGTGCCTCTAACGGAGAGCACTGTGCGCGGCGCACCTACACTCTCAGAAAACTCGTCGAGTTTCTTTATCGCAGCCTCACTAGTAGCGCTTTTCCGAGGATAAAGCTTTGTATATTTTATGATGGTGTCAATCATCACTAAAGAATGCTCGTATCCGTACTTGGTTTTAGTCAGAGGGCCAAAAAATCAAATGAGATTAATTTTAAGGGTTCCTGGGATAGCGCGGGCTCTAACAGGACTTGCAATGCCCGTGTAGTCTCACGTTGTCACAATATTACTTTAATCATCATTTCAAGGAGGTCCTGTGGTACATATATTTGGTATTCGGTTCCATTAAAATGATATAGCACGTTGTCAATTATTTCAAAGCTCGTGTATTCTTCCGTACTGCGGGCGATTTCTTGCTTGATCTGCTGGATTCGTTTGTACGTTTTTAGTTGCTGTGGGATCTTTCATATCTTTTTTCCTTCTTTATTCTTCCATTCATAATTGATTGCGTTCATTATTAACCTGTTTTCTCCTCAATTTTTCTTATAACTTTCCTCATCGTGCAGTCGGCTTAAAACATCAGCCATTTAATTCTGTTTCTTAGGTAAATGTTCCACTTTTATTCGATCATCTTGAATCGCCAAAATAGATCGGTACGGTTAATAATCTCTGCTCGATTTAGATATGTACGGAATTTTTGCAAGGCCCACACAATGGCTATCAGTTCCTTCTCGGTTGTGAAGTATGTCAATGCCGGTCCTCTTAACCCTCCTAGTTCCAGGTGGGGTCGGATCCGACCCGATGTGCATGAAATATCAACGACAAGTGTGTGGGCAAAGAAAAAAAAATTATGTCCCCAATGTCCTTCTCAAAAAGACGAAGATACTTTATAGATAAGCGAAAATATTCCAAATGGTTCTTTACTAGTTTTTCTTATTGTTTACCAAATTATGCAAATTTGCTTTATTTTTTCGTCTTTTTGACATTAGTTATAGATGTTACCATGTTCGTGAGTGGTTAAAACATTCTAAGTAGAACACCTCCAAGAATGCAGGAATCCGATTTGCAAAATAGCGGCTTTTAGGTGATATAGAAGAAGTCTGAATTCGAAGTAATAATGGAAAAACTAATAAAAATAGATTTATCTTGCTATATTTTGATAATAAACGAGTTTGCGATATTAATAAAAGAGTTTTTGTGCAGTAAAAAAAGGTGGGGTCGGTTACGACCCCACCTGGTCATCTGGGCCTCTGATACCCACCTGGTACTAGAAGGGTTAATGTCCTACTTGCCAATGTTATTATTTCTTTCTCTTGTTTATTATTTAATTGATACAAGACAGCACCGAGGGCATAATTACTTGCGTCGGTTTCTAAATAATAACATTTTTTTGGATCGGCTTCCTTGTTCCAGTCCCAGGTAGCACTCTTTTTTTATCAATTTCAGCAGAAGCACTGTTTCTGCAGCGTGTTTGTCGCATGAATTTAGAATAAAAATTTATCAATCCTAAGAAGCCTCGTGATTGCTTAACGTGTCGTGGCGCAGGGACGTCCTGGATACTGTTTATTTTTTCATGGTCTGGTTTATCCCTTCTGCTGTTTGAATGAAGCAGAGAAATTTCGTATCTTTCCGAAAGAAATGTGACTTTTCTAGGTTTCAAGTCAAATTATTCTCTTCTAGTCTTCTTAAGATAGCATCTAAGTGCTCAAGATGTTGCTGATGATTCTCCGATGTAATCAATGTAACGTCCTCGACAGTGATGATATTCTCGCCCATACAATCTTTGCACCTCTTGATCGACTTTTTCACTTGGTCCGGTGCAGGAATTAGTTCACTAATGTGAGCAAACGTTTTGGTGTCATACTCAGCCCATGGACGATCTTTGTTATGTTCATAGTCGCCGAACTCGAGCTTCTTTTTGACCTCATGCTGGGTATGTTCATTCCAATATCTCTGTTGAAATTTGGAGATGAACAAATCCAAGTCAGTGACATCGTTTGTTACTACGAGCCACCAGTGGACCTGATAGAGATTTTTCAATCAGATATTCCGCATCGCAGCCTCGTGGTCTTACTACGCCCCATTATTGTCTTAGTTGCCGTATACGTATATTTCATGGTACTTCCCTCCCCATTGAATTCAGGCAATAAATATTTGATTTTGGGTTTTGTGACAGGTACGCTATCGTTGACGCGACGATCTAAGTCCTCCGTAATACGCTCGGTGACGCGTGCATAGGCAGTTTCTAGTCGATCCAGTTGCACTTGCATCCTATTTTCTCTCTCCTTTAGGCTCTGCGTAACGTTGGTAGTGACTTCTAGGGATCGACTGACAATTTTTTTCAAAGCATTAATTTTTGCTTGGAAAATTCTGTCCTTTTCCGTCGCTTGTGCGTTTCTGTGACGTCTCTCTTCATCCAGTAAACGCTGCGTTCGTTGTTCTAACTCTTCCAACCGAAGATTGATCATCAGCCATATGTGATCCGAGCTGTTTTCCGGTTATGCGTATGGTAGTTCAAGAGCTTCTTCTATGTTCTCAGTTTTCATTTTTCTGATTGTCGAATCGAGATCTTCTTGGTTGCTGTCTTCATCTATCAACAAACTTCTCGATTCTCGAATAGATCGTGAACTCGATTTATTCATTTTTTGGTTTTAAAAATTACTTTCAAGTCTCTTAAAACACTTTACACTTCACTAGTATTTCTGTAAAGTTTACTTAATAGTTTTTATTGATTATTCCCAATAGAGTTTATTTTTAATTCACTTTAACTCGCGGTGAAGATCGGCACATCATTTGTTGAGTCTATATTCTGATTAATATCCTCTGCTGCTACAGTTTCATCTGTAGTTGATTCGATATTTGTCAGATTATACGGCCCCTCTAGATTCTGGTTACTCTCGTCCTGTAGAATCCTGATGGCCGCTTTTCCGTCCAGATATGGAAAAGAGAGCATCCTTGTAACATCCTTTTGACTCTTCGAAGGTGGCAGATACACTCTTTTGAACCTGTTGCCTCCCTCGAAAAACGCTTCTATTAATTTATTTCAATCCATTCGGCTATAGGCTCTGAATGAAAAAGAAATACTAAAATCTTACGTCCTTTTAGACTCGCATGCTCCACGTTAGGCGCCAATTCTAACCTTCGACTTTATACCGGTTAACTGAATAAGGGTTAATTCCACCCTTTTAAGATTATTTAATAATTAGTAGAATATAATAAAGAGTGCCATGGAGAAAACATAAGATTTGATATTCTCATATGAAAGAGTTATTCAATCTAGCTACTTAAGATTCTATTTCGCAATAAATTGACATTTTCTCTATTTGATCAATCTTTAATTCGATCTATCGATCGTCAAATCACCTCAGGTGATAACATACTTAAGTCCGTAGTTCTTTAGTTTTATGAAAATAATTTTCATCAATCTAAGTACATAATATTCTTTAATTGTAATATGATTTTGTTTCTATTCCATTTTCTATGAAATGCAATATTTAATTGACAAGAACCGTTTTCTTTCCTTTATTTCTATTGATGCCGCACTTCTACTTTTCTGTTGCTATAAAATCGGAATACTACTAGGGTCAATGACCGATATATCAATTCCGGGTATCTTCCATACTTGGGCCTCTGCAAAGCAAAAATAGGCAACGCAAAACTATATTTACAGTCCAGGATACATTTGTAGCATTTCGTAAATGTCACAGTGAAGTTAAGGTGAATTAAAAGGTAATGCTTTAGTAAATTACACTTCTATTCCCTAGTATTAAATGCTCTAAGATATGTGAAATTCACTTAACAGAGATTAAAATAGTGGTCCAGTGAACATTGCAGAAGGATCGGTATATGTTACCGATCCGATCCGCGCGGACAACCGGATGAATTCATGACGCCATCAGCAATGGATGGATTGCATTACCTCATGGCATCACCTAAAACACATTTATTTTTGACATTTCTGTGACAGTCGTCACATTACTCCATATTCCCACTTAGCAATGAAGGGGTTTTATAATAGATAACACTATTTTGAATGGCACATCTTATTCAACGATCGCGTACAATTGAAAGTTTACTGGAGCAAGACGTAAATACGATAGCTTTTCTCTTGTGCGCGCGCTGGCATGCACGCGTATTCAGAAGTCGTTACCAAAGTCACCACCTCAGTTACAAATGCATTTCGGGATTATTTCACAGCTCGTAACTTGTTTAATAGTGTAGTGGTTAAGATAGTCGACTTGTGTGCTTATGTTTATGCGTTCTAACACCCCTGTTGCGTGCGAAATGTCAATTGTGTTATAAGCGGTGTGACCTCACAAATACCGATTAATTATAAGTATATCCGAACATGTATCTATGTATTGATTTATTAATTATTTTTTTACAATTCATAGTGCAGTCTAAAGACTGTAAAGTCTAAACTATAGTATATACCATTAACATAAGTTAGCTCTGCAGTCTGCAGTGGGACTCCGATAACGTGTCGAAAGTCGAAAATGGAACGGACCTCTTTTTCTAACGTGTGGTGATAGAAAGAGAGGTTCGTTCGATTTTCGACTTCGAAACAGCATCGGAGTCCCACTGTTGCTAATCATATCCGTCAAAGTGACATGATAATTCGTAATTGCAGCGTCGAGGAACAGTGCAGAATAGCGACTGGATCGGTAATATCTACTGATCCGCAGGTCAGCACCACTTGAGAATTGGCACTGTTAACCAGAAATGGTAGTCATATTCAGTTTCCTATACTTGTAACATTTACTAAACTGTCGTGTTGTCCATATACGTATTTGGAAGATCACTAGATTTAACTTGCTTTTCAGTAAAATATAGGGTTCTTTTTTCAGCGTGCTGTAGGTAACAATTATTCAGCGATTTTACATTTTTTTCAAAAAATTCACCAATAAATTCTCAAGAAGTCTGACGAGGCCGATTTTTGAATTTGTATTTGTTTCAATTTTTATAGAGCTGCAAATGCGAAAAAAAATGCTTTTTTTAATTTTTCTTTTTAACTATCTGTAAAAATTTTAGTCAGTGGCAACAGGCCTCACGCTTGATGCACAAGGGTCGGTGGAAAACAAAAAATGTGTTGACGTTCAGAGCAACGCGGTGAAATCTGATCATGAAAATGTAGTATCCAAAATAATTTGTTAACTTTATCAACAAATAATATAAACAAATGCCTGATTTAAACAGTTTTAGGCGCAGACAAACCGAATTTTCTTCCGATTCTCTTCGAATCTCATTGCCTGTGATACACATTAAAATATTTTTGTCTTAGATATTTGTTTTAATATAATTTGTTAAATTTATCAACAATTATTAGAAACAAATGCATGATTTGAACAATTTTAGGCAGAAATGAATCGAATTTTCTTCTGATTTTCTTCGAATCTCATTGCTTGTGATGCATATTGATGAATTTTTGTCATCTGATATAATTTTTTTAATTTGACAACAATTATTATAAACAAATGCATGATTTGAACATTTTTAGGCAGAAGCGAACCGAATTTTCTTCTGATTGTCTTCAAGTATCATTTCCTGCGATGCTCATTGATATCTTTCCACTCAAAATATCATTCTATCTAATTATATCATATGACGAAAATACATCAATTTACATCACAGGCAATGAGATTCGAAGACAATCGGAAGAAAATTCGGTTTGTTTGAGCCTTTCACCGACCCTTGTGCATCGAGCGTGAGGCTATTTGCAACTCTTTAAAAATTTAAACAAATGAAAGTTCAAAAATCGGCCTTGGCAGATTTTTTATACATTATTGCTGAATTAAAAAAAAAATAATGAAAATCGATAAAGAATTGTGACCTACAGGTTATTTTGAACATTGTTTTTTCATTTCGCCGCACTGTGTGGCGTCATAACGTGCAGCAATGCAGAGTTAAACTTAAAAGAATAGCCTTTTTCGAACTGGAATAGAATATACAATCTTCGCCCTCGCCCAAAGGAACTCTTTCTTTGGCTAGTTGAGGGAAACACTATCTCCCGCTACCCTTAAGGGGATTTATCAGCGTTAGCGTTATAAAACGGCATTCCAGTTTCCGGCCGCACGGTTGAATATTTTTGTGCGATATTTTGCATACCTCATCTAAATATTGGTCTCTTTTTTTGTGAAGTCTCGGGTTTTTGAAAAAATGTACATATTTGACGTTATAAAAAAAAACAATAGAAAAAAAATACAGTGATGCTCAGTACTAGCTGAGTGTCTATTTCAAGAAAGTAAAAAAAAAATTCAGGAAGCAGCCTTCAATTTTGCCCCAATTTTTTT
>CAKNWU010088580.1:0-10282 GCA_932072015.1 Andricus quercustozae | reverse complement strand
TGTGGGAATAGCAATTCGTAGTTCCAAATTGTTTTATTTCATGAAATCTCTTAAAATGTACCCTTGCCTTGTTTATTTTAACAAAAATAAACCTAATAAATGTCAAAAATCTATTGAAGCTAAATCTATTTGATATTTTTTTCTCAAAATTTTGTTAAAATACGCGAGATATATATCTGGTAAGGGTAAATTTTCATGGATTTCAGGTAGGGGAACGATTTTGAACTATGAATTGACATTCATGTTTTGCCTCGTTTTCGAGAAAAATGAGATTTTGAATCGTTAAAAATTATATTTCTTCAATTTTAGAGATAAAAACCTATTTTTCTTTACTTTGAAGCTCAGGAACCTTAATAATCTCATGGAACATGTTCTTTACTTAGTGAGTGTACTAAAAGCAGACATTCAAACAAATAATATGTTAAAGTTCTTTAAACTAAATGCTCTGTTAGTTGATTTTTTCTATGTTTTTGGAAAAATTCGTTGAATTAAACAAGATAACATCAAGTAATGGTATAATGTTATAGATTTTAGGCAGAGAAACAATTTTAAAAATAACCGGTTTAGGATTCCAAAATGAAGGTCAAGTTGATCAGCCAGATATTTCCGACTAAAGTTAAAAAAATTACAGCATTTTCAAAATTTGAAAAAAAATTCAAAAGAATTAATTTTTTTCAAAGATTCTTGTTCGTGAATCCACGTTTTTAATTGTCGTAATTCTGAAACAGTTCGCTCAGCAGTAGCTACACTAACTCGTATACATGCCAGTACTTTTATAAAAAAAATGGCAGCATAAATGTCCTTATCACATGCTATAAGAGCTCTTCGCGCTGTTGATGAAAGTTTTTTAACTACTCTTTTTTGACGAGACCATTTAACGTTCCATGATCATAATTCTACAATAAATATCCTTTCTGTAATTTCAGGTGCCTCGCAGAAAAGACTCAAGTACCGTTGTTCACATACGCGAACAGACGGTCGGGAAAAAGTTTTAGGTTCTTTAGTCGGATAATTTGATCGATGGCTCTGCTTACTAACAGTCCTTGGAATTTGTAGGTCAACTTCTAATTTCGCAGCCATCTGACTAGCTTCCTGGTAAAGCTTATGAAATTAAGTTTTGCATTCCGTCGGTTCACGTTTCTTCTCCAGAACTGCAAGAGCATCTTTCAATGCATCTCTAGCAAAACCAACGTCAATACTAATTTTCTAAAATAATTGACTCGGAAAAATAGTATAAGACAATACGTCAGAAAGGCAGACAACAGAGATTAAAAATTCGGTGTCATGTATAACAGAAATAAGTGTTTTGGCTTTGGAGGGCACATGGTCAGACCATTGCAATTTTTTTTAGAGCTTCAGTGATTTGAAGATACCCATTTCGAAATTCTTGAACACCGTCATTTCTTTTAATCCATCGAGTTTCTCAAAATCCTGACATTTGATGCCCTAATAACTTCATAATCAGATTGTTACGCTTTAGCGACGCAGTAAGCAAGTTTATTACCGGCTTAATCGTTTCGGCGCTATTTCGGACTTCAGTACAGTTGATGTTTTCGAAATAGATAAATTGAGAGCGTGATTTTGACAAGGACAATGAACAGCATTGTGTGCTTCACATCTTATTTTGACAACCGCACCTCGAGTGTCTGAAGTCATGGAAGGACAGCCATCAGTTCCTATAACAAAGCAGCAATCTAATGGTAATGTAGTAGTGCTTTATTTGTCTGAGAATCATTCGATTCACACAAATAGGTTACAGTTTAATTTTAAAACTAACTGTTATTGTAATAAATAAAAACAAAAACTAAAATTAAAGGTAGATGATAAAAATTACCCCAGAGGAGATCAACCGTACTTACAACAAAAGCAAATAAAAAACCTTGAACTATATAATGAATTATGATGCTCATTCGTGAAACTTACTAACAAATATAATCATTTGTTTGATAGAATTTTTTTCTGGGTTATCTAGAATATTCAGCCAGGCATTCCTTATCTCACGCATATCCATACTCCTTTCTTTATTCATAATGTGTCCTCTAGGGGTTTACATGACTTCCATTTCTTTCAATCCTTCCGTCTATATTTTTTACAAAATCTTATCCTTACTATTTACAGTTATTTACTCCTATTTACAGAAAATCTTATATCTAGATCCTTATTTCTATTTTTGACGATAGCGCAATTTGGGACGTGTTAGCGAACGAGTGAGCGAGTGATTGAAAGCGAGAGTGCCAGATAGTGAGAGAGAGAGAGAGAGAGAGAGCGATAACGCAAGCGCAAACGCATCTTAATCATTCCCTCCTCTAGTACCCTTTAAATCCTTCATCCATTCTTCTCCCAAACCATCATTCCCTAGAATCTTTACCACATTCTCTTGCCAGCTTCCTTTATCTACCATTCCTCTCCTCAATCCTTCCCATACATGCTCCCATGTTTCCTCTTCCCATTCACAGATTCTGCACTTCCTGTTCTCTTTCTTCACCCAATGCATACCTGCCCTTACCTCGTTTCCCAATCTAAACCTTGCTATTCTGGTCCATATTTTCTCTCCCCATCCCTTTTCTAAATACTTTCGTACTCCATCATTCTTTATTATCTTATACCATTTATTATATTTTGATTCCTCAATCATCCTCCATCTTTCTATTAATTGTCTTTCCCTCTCCCTTTTTTCCACTTCTTCAGAGTTTACTCCAGTCCTGTCTTCTATATCTCTAGCCTTAAAAAACTCCCTCCTTCCTTATTCCCATCTCGCTAATTCTATCGCCCACCCTCTTTTCTCTTCTACCTCTATCCAACACTTTCTCGCTAACTCCCCTCCCTTTCCCTCTCGCAGCTTCGTCTCAAAATTCCATGCCCTCTTTCCCGCTCTAGTACTTAATTTATCCCTCTGCGCCTCCTCTCTCACCATACATCCCGGGGACCTCCAGTCTACCCCTAGCGTCCACCTTATATACCTTTCTTGTAAACTCTCAACCTCTTTCCTTTCTTTGCATTCCCATATTTCCGCTCCATAACCTAATACTGGCCATACCAGCGTATCAAATAACCACATTCTCCTTCTCCAATTTTTTTTCACCTTCTTTTTCCTATTCCCCATATCTGTTTCATTACCCCTGCAGCTTTTTGATCCTTTCTCTTATATGAGCACTATGATCTCCATTTCTTTGCAAGGTATATCCCAGATATTTAAATTCTTCCACTTCTTCTAATTTTACTTCCATCTATCTCCCCGTCAATTCTTTCTTTCTTGCCTCTCCTTTCCTAAACCTCATTATCTTTGTTTTTTCTAGATTTCAGTTTAACTTTTTCCCATCTAAGTATTTCTCTAATCCAGTTATCAAGCCCGTCATCCCCTCTTCATCCTCTGCCATCAGCACTATATCGCCCACGTATAACAGTGTATATATCTCTTCCTTCCCTATCCTAACTCCTCCCCATCCTTTTCTCTTTATTTCTTCTTCCAAGTCTGATATTAATATATTAAATAAAAGTGGGCTCAAAGGACTCCCTAGCCTTACTCCTCTCACCTACCTTTACCTTGCTTTTTTTCTCTAAAAATGTCCGACACTCTCTTTATTAATCCCTCTCGTATCCCGTTTTTTCACCATAACTTGTTCTATCTCGCCTCGGCCTCATGAGTCAAACGCCGCCTTTAAGTACACGAACATTGCTATCATTGCCCCTTTCTCTCATTTACTCCTCTTATTTACTAGATAGTTCAGAACATATATGTTGTCCATCACCCCCATCCCAACTTCTTTCTTTATCCTCTCCGATAAAACAGTCACATATACTTTATACAATGTTGGCATTAGCGTCACTCTTCTATAATCTTTAACCTCCTCTCCTTTGCCTTTTTTCACAATGGATATCAATGCCCCTTCTTTTCATAACTCTGGCCACCGCTCTCCTTTCCATACCCTATTGCACATTACCCATGTCAATTTCTCTAATTCTGCCCCCCCCCCCCCCATATTTCGAGACTTCATTTGGGATCTCATCATACCAGGTGCCTTTTCAACATTCATCATCCCTAATGCCTTGACAATTTCCTCCCTTGTAATGTTCTCCTCCTCATCTGTTCACCTACCATCTTTTCCTCCTTTCCTAACTTTACTCTCTACCCCTCCTAGTGATTCCATAAACTATTTTTTCCATTCTACCATCTCAATATCCTGGTTTACTCTTTCCCTTCTTCTTCTTCTCTCTATATTTACCACCTTCCAAACCTCTTTTTCCGTCCTAGCCTGCTCCGCTTCTTCCTCAAACCTTTTATTTTCCTGCTCTTTTTTTTTGATCACACAACTCTGTATACACCTTCTTTTTTCTCCTATATTCTTCTCCACTACTTGTCTCTTTTCTCCATTTTCTTAATTCCCTTCTTACTCCCTTCCTCTTCTGTTTACATTCTTCATCCCATCCTCTTCTATCCCGTCCTTCACTAAATTCTTTTTTGCTGGTGCACTCCAATATTCTTTTTATTTCTCCTATCATTATTTTCATTTGCTCGTTTACATTTTCTTCCCCCATTTTTATATTCCTGACTTCTTCCTTAAACTTTTCTTTACCTGCCATTGATCAATCCCCTCTTCCAGCTCTTTTTACTTTTGCTTCCTTTTTAGCCTTATTGTTATTACTCATTTCTCACTGTATAGTCACTATTATGGGAAAGTGATCCGAATCTACATAATTCCCTACCTCTAGTTTCTTAACCTTCTCTCTTTCCTCGTCGGCCACTACCACATAATCAATTACCGTTCCCCTCTTTCCTCCTGCACGTGTATATTCCCCTTTCTCATCCCCCTCTATACTTCCGCTTAGAATAAACCATCCCTCTCCCCTAGACTCGTTAACCATTTCTTTCACTCCCCATTCAGTATCCTGTCTTAGGATTTTCTTCCTCTCTCTCCATCCCATTCGCTTCCTGCTTTATCTCCCGTTATCGCATTAAAATCTCCTCCTATTATGAGCCTAACCTCTTGCTTATTTTCTTCCATCAGTTCCCTCATCTCCTATACTTTCTCCTGCATGTCACCGTTCACATAAACTCCCACTATCTTCCACTTCACTCCTCCCATTTTTACATCTTCTACTATTACTTCTTCTTTTTGCTCTTTCCTGTCTTTCTTATCCTTCCCCGTTATACATTCGTTCCTTACTCGCATCACCATTCCTCCGATTGCTCTGCTTTTTTCCTTTTTGCATTTTGAACTTGCCATTTGTAACCTCTTGTTAACCTGCCCATTACTCTTTCCCATCCCCTTTCATCTAGCCACGTCTCTATCATTACTACTACATCCCATTGCGTCAAATTTCTCATGAAGCCCCTATCCATTCTATCCAATCCTGCTATATTCCAGTAACATATTCTCCAATCTTCCCTACTTTCGTTTCACATATCTTTTTCTTTCTTACTATTTCTTATTTTCCTATCTCCCGTTTCTACCTCGCCTAGATTCCCGCCATCTCATTTCTTACTAAATCTTCCCTTTCTTCGTCCGAATTTCACCAAACACCTTCAATGTGTATTCTGACATACTTAACCCACGTTCTTTTTCCCTTACTTCTTTCCTCTTCCGCTATTTACCTTAACCCATTAATGCCCAAAGTGACCAACATTTTTCACCGATTTCGACCGGATAACTTTTGATGAAAACGCACTAGAAAAAAAATGAAATACATATTCTTATGATTTCGGGATCGCTCTTTCCGAATCTGGTGACGAAATTGACGAAAAATTATTCCTTATGTCCTTATTTTACCATTTTTTGAAAAAAGTCAATTTTTTCAGTTTTTTCCCCCCTTTAATCATAAAAATGACCCTGATAACGTTGTAACATGGTGCTGGAAAGTATTCAAATTTGGTCATCAATAATTTTCCTTGAAACATATGCACTTAAAAAAATGTTTGGAAGTCGATGATTCCAATATGGCGACCATATAAATGTGACATAATGAGTGTTTCTGAAACCGTGTGGATTCTTCGTTGGGAGTGCTTTTTTTTAAAAAAAATACTTCAAACAAAAGTTTTTCATTTGAACGATTTATTTCGAAAATTGGCCTCAAATTCTGGTCCCAAAGTATTTTTGGGCCTTATGAGTCCCAAAAAATGTTAAATAGTAGAAAAAATCTCATTTTTGATTTCAGTTTCGGAATCTACGTAAAATTTCATGTAAAAATACATGGACTCAAAATTCAATTTTTGGGCCTTACGTACACTATTGTATACTCATGTATATTTTTAGACCTCTTGTGGTCAAGACTACGTTGAATAATGGAAATGTCTCATTTCCCATTCGAAATTCAAAATCTACGGGAAATTTCACGATAGAATACCTATTTTTCAATTCGAAAATTTGGGCCTTATGTACACTTTTGCGGCTAGTCGAAACTTTTTGTAGTCTTATGGGACTCAAATAATCTTCAATGATGCAAAAATTCATAGATTCATAATCTACGTGAGATTTCCTGTAAAAATAGGTATTTCCCGAATTCTGAATTGGGTCTTATCTACTTTTCGGACAGTACCGACAATGCCGATCCACTTCTGGCATTCGGAATGAAATCATGAATCTCATCATAAAGCACTAGAATCACTCAGGTTCATGTTGGATACAATTCATAATTCACATTTTTGGGCCCATTCAATCAATTATGCAGTTGGAGCGACCTTTGCCGTTGATAGAAGCAACGTTGCCCGGTTTTCACCACGTGGAGGTGGGCGCTCTTCGAATACCTCTTTTTTTCATTTTTATTTTTATTTATTTTTTTTTACTTTTCCATTCTATTTTCTTCATTTTTCTTTCCATAGGAATCTCTCCGTACAAATTTTCTTCATCCTGACATTCTTCATCCTTTCTCACTCACTAATTATGATGGACCTTTTTAAAACATGGCTCACAGAAGTATCTCTCATCGCAGGTCTTGCACATTTTCGAAGATCTAATCTTACATCGTTCCACTGAACAATATGATCTCTTGGTGCCTTTTTCATGTTGATGTTTTACCAATTCCCGTGACGTCAAATAATGTTTGCTTATTTCTAGAGCGGATTCTTTTATTGGACGATTCTTATCAGGCTGTACAGTGTTCCATAGAACAGTTGCATTTGTGATTGCTGCTTGTATCAACCTCATAAAAATGTTCATGTATTCTTACATGAAATTTTCCGTAGATTCCGAATCTAAAATCAAAAATGAGATTTTTCTACTATTTAACATCTTTTGGGTCTCATAAGGCCCAAAAATAATTTGGGCCCAGAATTTGAGGCCAATTTTCGAAATAACTCGTTCAAATGAAAAACTTTTGTTTGAAGTATTTTTTGAAGAAAAGCACTCCCAACGAAGAATCCACACGGTGTCAGAAACACTCATTATGTCACATTTAAATGGTCGCCATATTGGAATCATCGATTTCCAAAAATTTGTTTAAGTGCATATATTTCAAGGAAAATTATCCATGACCAAGTTTGAATACTTTCCAGCACCGTGTGACAACGTTATCAGGGTCATTTTTATGATTAAAGGAGAAAAAAAAACTGAAAAAATCGACTTTTTTTCAAAAAATGGCAAAAAAGGGCATAAGGAATTGTTCTTCAATTTCGTCGCCAGATTCGGAAAGAGCGATCCCTAAAGCATCAGAATATGTATTTAATTTTGTTTTTCTAGTGCGTTTTCATCAAAAGTTATCCAGTCGAAATCGGTGAAAAAGTTTGGTCACTTTGGGCATTAATGGGTTAACTTATACTGCATCTTCCTTTCTACCCATTTCAAATCATCCTCTGTTCTCTCCGAGCTTCCATATTACAACCTCTTCTTTGCCATCACTTCCCTTTTATGTTTCCATTTCTTTAGTTTCACTAGTACAATTTTTTCTCCATTTCGCGTTTCCTTTCCGATACTTCACATTTCCTCTATCTCTACGTTTGCATCCATCTTTTTTAGCACATCTTCCACTCCTTCCTTAAATTCCTTCCCTTCTAATCTCAGACCCTTTATCATTCTGTTCCTATTTCTTTCTTCTATCTCTTTCTTTCGATTCTTTATTCTATTTTTATAAGCCTTTTCTTCTCCTCATTCCGACTCTCCCCACCTCCCAAAACCCGGTTTGATCTTTCTATTTTTTTTATTCTACCTTCCAACTCCTCAACTTTTTTATTAGGCACTGCCTGCTTTTCTAGTCTTTGCTCTAACGTCTGCATCCTTTTCTCTAACTTTTCCCTGACTGCTTCCCATTTCCTAAGTTCGGCCATTTTCCGCCTAATTTCTTTCCTTATTTCCCCTCCCGTTTTTCCTGCTTTTCTTCATAAATCCCCATTACTTCTATCATCATCTTACGCATCTCATCTAACTGTGAATTTTCTTCTGTTGGCCCTCTATGTTCCACTTTTTCTTCATCTTTTCCCTTGTCTTTCTCCCCCGCTCCGTTAGGGGTTTTTCCCGGTGGCGTTCTGTACATTTACTCATTTTTTACGGTGGATCCTGCTTCTACCTTATCCTCACTAGTTCCTCTCTCCGCCCTGTCCCTCTTCCAATTCACAAACTTTCGCATACATACATACATGAAAACCTTGCAGTTTAAAAAAATGTACATTCTACTAAAAGGTGGTACACAGGTTCTGTATTAAAACTATTCTTATGAGAGTAGATACAACAACCATCAACATTCAAACTGCAGGTTTTATTCTTGATTATAAGTCTAGGTACGAACTTATTTATTAACCTTAATTGCGCTTAAATTCTGATAAACCCGAGTGGTATTCTTGACAGAGTTAGATATTTTTGAGGTCCTTCTCGCAAGGTTAATTAAGAATAAAGTATTAGAGCAGAGGACGAGTAGGCTCCATGTAAATCTTCTAGATATCATTTTCTATCATAGACTCTTATCCATGTCGATTTATTCTTTCGTAGAGAGGCAAGAGAAAGAAATTCCCAATCGCCCTCTATCCCAATCTTTTTAAATACACTTCTAACCTGGCGGGCCCAGTTGTATTTCTCTAGGATTGACAAATCATCTTTTAATCTATCCAGTTCTCTAACATCATATCCATCAGTATTTTGTGGAACGTGCAGGATTCTCTTATAAAAAGAAATCTTATGGTAATGAATATTGCTTGAGAATAGAAAGAACCTGGTTTCACATGTCATCTCCAGTTAATTTCGGTTCTTTGTCTAGATCCTCATATTTGGTTTCTTTGCGCAGGCTTATGAATCCCAAAAATTCTTCCTGATTTGATTTAAAAAAAAAATACCGAACAGCAACTATGAACTTTTATTCATTCGCAGCATCAGTTGTTTCGTCAAACATAAAGGCATAGATTCCACTTGCTTAAACTCTCTTAATAATTTCGAAAACAATTTCTTTTCCACATGTGTTAATCAACTCATTCTTAATTATTTTTCTGGATGTCAGCAGCGCGAGAAGTAGACGTTTCTAAATGTCTCTGAATATTGGTATCACCAAGTGATTCATCATCACGATGTCCTCTTAAAGGAATATTTTGACGTCCCATGAAAATGATACTTTTTATGATGGGAATTACGTCTTCTCCTATTTTCCTCGAATTCTTTCAGGTGAAGATTATTAATTATGTTTTAATTTTTTTCCGGTATCTTAGAATATTAATGTTATGAAGGCCTTTTCCGGTTTTTTGTTGTCTTTATTTAAAAATTGCCAACATGTTTCGACTCGGATCCGAGTCCTTTTCAAGGCGTAGTTCTGTAGAGGATACAATATATTTTGAAAAATTTGTTTGAAAAAATATTGACTAAAAATAGAGTTAAAGTAATACAATTAAGTATACATTGTGCTTACCTTAGTATTAGTTAACGAAAATTAAAAAAAAGTTTCATTAGAAGATTCCGCATAGTTGTCAGTTTGGAAAAGTTTGAAATTTTAAAATTGGATCGTCATAACCTTAATTTTATTGAGCAAATTATTATATATTCTACATTTTTTTAAAAAAGGAAGTGGCAGAGCCTTGTGGTATGTTAAATTATAGCGACATGACTGCGAATTTGTATGAAATTAAAATGGGGCTAATTTCGCGTAATATATACGTATATTCGTACAAAGCCCGGGAAATTCAAATTTTTGGAATGTATATTTGTGCAATTAAATTATTATATATATTACTTAAGCCTTGAATGTCTGATCTAAAATTATTAGAGTTGTTATCTCTTTGTATATTCATCATTTCTAATAGTAACCGTTTATCAAGATTAGGCTCCAATTCTAAAATTTCAACGTTATTTAAATCGAAGTCGAAGTTATGTGC
>CAKNWU010088576.1:0-13554 GCA_932072015.1 Andricus quercustozae | reverse complement strand
CAAAAAAACATTTCATAACCGAGGACTGGTTTGGTCACGTGGTCACCAGAGAGCATGCCCTTAATCGAAATTATAACTTTAGCCTTCACACTAACGTTTTCTTATTGTTTCTTTTGTATATATAATGGCACACGTGCATATGAGTAAACGTGTTGAAACAAACGTAAATTTTGCATTCTGAATTAAGGTATCATATGACTGAAACAAAATTATGAAGCAATTAATACAGCAATGAAAAATTATTTTACTGAGACTCTAGGATGATCCGAAAATATATGTGATCAAACAAGATTGATGAATTTTCTCGATTTTCCTAATCTCTATATTCGGTCAGTATCAAGGCTCTCAAAAACCAGAAAACGCAATCTCTCGGACAGCTGTTCAAGTTTACATTACACATATCGTACTCTTGTTTTGACGGAAAACAACAAAATGAAGAAGACAAATGATCTACATTTAAGTCGAGGACGACGAAAAAATTTTAAGTGGGAGGACAGAAAATAAAAATACAATTTTCTTGCAGCAAGAAATATGTTATTCCAGTCAGTATACGTCGCTCGAGACGGAAAGGCAGTGATATGGAACCAGATCATGACATCATCAGATACGGTATTACACACAGGAAATTTAATCCTTGCATAATAGGACTCCATTGCATAGCTAAAGAAACGCCTGTAATCAAGTAAAAGAATCCGACAAAATGACAAGTAAGAAGTTGATAAGACGTGCTGTACTACAACTGCATACAATGACGTTATAATTCCATTATGGATGCCCCGAAGATGAAATGCAATTCAATCATGATAAGGCTCCACCTGATAGGAACGCCTGCATCGACATAACCACACTCCGAATAAAATGGAGATTGAAAGCCATATCATCCACAAGTCAACATAACATAACAACCTATAATCCACTCTAAAGCTACATCTGGATGGTGATAAAAGAAGATCTCTGGATTCAAAATCTCTACTGAGCAACTGACTCCTTTTCCCAGTAACCCTACTATTTTCCAATTTCATCTTAACACATTATCACCAACCATAATTTTCCATGCAAAGTGGACAAAGGTCGCATGAACCTTCCAGAATCTTTAAAAGTTAAATTTTGTTGTTATTTTCTTCTCGTGTGCTTTTGATAAGAAAAGGTGTGAGTTTTAAATTATTTGATCAAAAACCATAAATTAATAATAACCAATATTTTACGAGTTGAGGAAATTCGACAGGTAAGCAAAGAAATAACTTTCTGTCACTTGGCTCTATGAAGTTTTTATCTTTCGAGTGCGGTAACATCAAAATTACTACAAAAAATATTTTTATGAATTAATAATAGTTATTAATTAACATTAATATAATTTTTCTATTGTGTAGAAGAAAATATAATAATATAATATAATAATAATATATAATATAATATAATATAATAATCATTTTTAGGGAAAAGGTATCATATGCCAGCTGTCTCAGCCATAGGACCGGGTAAAAATCTTAAGGAGGAAGGAATTTTGGAAACCACCAACAAAATGCAGCTTTTCCATGGGCCTATACACCACAAACACCTACAATGGCTATCTTATCCAATTTATTTGGAAACTTAAAGGAAATGATTCAGTAAATCAACATAATTTGTTTAATAATTCAAACAATAATTACAAATACTACATCATCCCATTCAGATTATATTTGGACATTTTGTCTAGCTAGATGCAACCCAAGTTACTATGAGGAAAAATAAGCAATTCAAACAGCATTACCACAGGCAGATAAGGACTCGGTGAATAACGACAATTAATAAATCTTGAATAAAGGAAAACCATGTATAAATTTTACCGGTATAAAATAATTGTATATAGTATCATGTGTACATGTGACGTGCGCCGAAGAAAGGGGGCTTACTCTAAAAAAATCAAAATCGAGGATTGCACACCTTTCGTTAGTTTTTCAGTTTCTATTTTTAATGAAACCATAGAACAAAATTTTCAAACTTTATTATTGCTAATAATTGAGTTTTTTGGTACCCGAGAAATCAGGCTTTCGCTAGAGATCCCGCGAAACACCTCCCACCACTCACCACTACATCTCCGCGTCTCATCTATACCCATCCATGAGCCGCGTCTACAACCTATCTCTTTCCTCGTGAGAATGTAGTTGTAAATGGAGAGGAAAGATTTCGTGAGTCTTCCCTCTCTCCTAAAAGTCGCGTCTATCCGGTCGACTTCGACCGCTCGCCCTGCAAAATTTCACTTTTCAGAGTAAGCCCCATTTCTTCGGCGCACGTCACATATACTTATAAACCCAATATATCAAATAATGATAATTCTAAACTAAATAATTTTGGATATGTGAGTAATAAGTATATATTTGCATAAACAAATGTAACTTAATCTTTTTAACGTTTCGTAGTCACTATGCCATTCACATCATACTGTACGCTGTACAGTAAACAAGTGAATTAATACATACATAGTTAGAAGTTCCGTAACTGAAGCCGACTGACTAAATACGTTTACCATAGTTAAGTTTATTATACCGGGTGATCCTGAACTCATCATATTCCTTGCAAATACACATTCCTCATTCAAAACTGAAGAAAAAACTACTGTGATAAAATGTTGTACAATCAATAGTTTTTAAACTAAAGTCAGTCAGTAATGCTAATATTCAGTTAAGTGATTCTCCCGCTTCAAATTCTAGAGTTCACGCAAGATGCTTATGTAAGCGCGGAAATAGCGAGCTCCCATTGGTTCTCTACAACTTTCAATAGTTTAAAAACTACTGATCGTACAATATTTGGTCACAGTAGTTTTTTCTTCAATTTTGTACAAGAACTCTGTATGTACGAGGAATATGATGAGTTCAGGATCACTCTGTATAGAATTCATATTCCTGAAAGAGCAAGAGAAGAGAAAAACGATCACTGGAAGCTTCAGTATTTGCGTCAATGATCTTACTTAAGTAGTTTTCGTTTTACTGTTAACTCTAGTCAGCAGTATAAGTTAATTGTCTGTAAATATAAATTAAAAATTATCACACTTAGTCGTAGATATTTGTATTAACCTCGTTAAGCCTTAAATATTCGATGCTTGGTGCTATTATCAAAGATGCTAGCCACAGACGCGGCTTCTCGGCCGACGCATGCCCTCTGTCCTGATACCTGCGACATCACTGATAAATGTCTGCGTTCCATCTAATAGCACAATTGAGACTCCGTATTCTATAACCCCGCATAAAATTTGCCTGGCCACTTGAGGTTGTTTGAGTTGGCCCCTGATGGCTTGAATATTCTTCAAATTGTTCTGAAGATGATGTGCTATTTAAAATTGATTGGTTTTGTTAAAGAAAAAATTTATATATTTATGTTGTCAACCAGTATCAAAATAATGATAGACAATTTTCAATCGCTTCATTTATAGACGGAATTTCGCTTAAGCCCCAACTTCCAACGAAAGAAATGTTCATTAGGATATAGTGAAATTTTCTGAAAAGCATTATTACAAGTGCAGTGTTTTTTTGGACTGGTCCGAAAAAAACAGCACGAGTCAAGAAAAAGACCTACCACGAGACATGCACGATACTTTTTACAACAAGATCATGAAAAGCGTGAAAAAACGCTACCTGATCGATGCATAAAATTCGGCAAGTTCGTACAATTTTTTTGATTTTGCAGGCATCAAATCTAATGTCGCCAGTTCTGTCGCTTTACGAAGTTCAGGAGGCGTGCACTGAAAGACTTAACTTCCGTCCGAATCTGACATTTTTTCAATTTTCGATAATATATTAATTAAATATTGAAGAAAACCGAACAAACGCGTGACAGCATTCAGAAATAAGGTTATAAAAGGCGGTAGCCTTTCCGACCGCCGCTAGGTGCACTATAGTTGCTCAATCAAATTGCGGGAAACTTTAAATTGTATAAATGAAAAATTACTTTTTTAATACAAATTACTAATAAAAGTTTATAGTTTACTCATAAAAAAATTTTATCAGTTTGAAAAGACAAAATTGAATATTTTAAGTACTGATTAGTTTTTATAGCGTATATACTTCTGCACGGTAAGTCGCGAGACGAGTGCGCTTCTGTTGTCGCTGAAAACATCGACCTGTTTCCGTCTTTATCTAACTATCTTCCTTTCACTTATTGTGAAAATGTGGAATGCTTACGAAAAGAGGCCTTTTCGTAAGCATTCCTCATTTCGTACGTTCTTTATTCGCATCGTACGAAATGCGCCCTATTACATACAGATCGTAAGTACGAAACACGCCATTTTCATGATAGTGTTGTAAAAACAATTCTTTCAGGATGGTCTCTGTGTATATAGCCCAGTACAAAATTATTGAATCTTAAACTGTAATTTTGATTTGATTTTTATTAAGACAAACTATTTAGCAATTATAACACTAGTTCGTTAAAAATTATTTAGCAAGTATTTAATACTTTTTATGAAAATGACATGAATGAATGACATGAAACCGACTTAGTATTATAGAGATTCAATCAAAATTACGGTTAATTTCTGAAGCGAAATCCTATAAGAGTTTTAAGATAGATTTTTACCCTTTTCCTCTGACTGATTCCTTCCGTGTTCAACTAGACGAAATTATAAGAGAGACTTTACAAAATTATAACTTTCTCTCTCTGAAATGGAGAGAAAAACTTAAGAGGCCTCTATCTATAGTATCTTGGAGTGGATTAAAGGGTTTACCCTTTTTATCTAACTCTAATTTCTTTCCTGGAGATTATAGAAAAATCAAGGATTTTACTGGAAAGAATTTAAGAGAAAATTTCTCCCACGCTTCCTTAGCCTCATCGTGCGAGATTAATAGCTCACCGAGTAAGAGAAAAATGTATGAAAAGATATAAATAAAACATAGAAAGGCATTTATAGAATAAATTGATGTATGCGAATTCAAAGAATCTTAATGAGCAACTACAAAAGTTAATAATGAGTAATTGATATTAACTGAATAGAGATCTGAATAAAGACATAAGATTAAGAATAAAATATCCGGTTATAGTAGCATAAATTAACCAAAACTTCCTTGGCAGTATTTTGGTTGATTAAATTGATTATTGAAACCACGAGCTGATAAAAATCAGAAATTCAATATTAAAATTTGAGTTATAAAAATAAAATACTAGAGAGAGAGCCAAAGATGATTTCGTTGACAAAACTGACTTTTCTGAATTCAGTATTTCTACACGATTTTTAAAATAAGAACTATAACAGAGTTTATTATTATACGCATGCATTCGCATAATTACATTGAATTATCTAGATAATTGACCAATAAGATTAGGGTAGCTCAGGGTTCACTGTAATAAGAATAAGGTTATTAACTCTTGAATAAATGTGCGAAATATTAATGCTTAGAGATGAGAGAAAATCACATATTAAGGATTATGCCTGAGAACATAATAGAAGTTTGATTATATATCGTTTATTTAATAAATTAAAGTACATCTCAAAACGCGAGGGTCTCAATACATTGTACACACTATATAGGTCTAAGTAATTTTTTACAGCTATTTCCGTTATTTTTTTATTTCTTAGGATGCATTAAAACAAAAATGTTGTAAAACAAAATTTATATAACGAAATGCTTTGGAAACATATGAGTTTTTTGCATTATATCGCCTATTACTAATTTGAGGAGTTTTTCAATGTTCAAGAGAACACAAATTAATATTAGCATATATGGTTAAAAGTTTGCCATAGGAACAACCGCGGGATTTCACCAGAAGCGGGTGCCATTCTACAAAATTGCATCAGCTCCCGGCGAAATCGCGGTAATATTTCAGCTGTAACCACGTCTCACGACCGTGAGGTAGGTGGTTCCAGTCTGCGACTGACTCAACTCGACGATCTGGCAAAAGTCTCGTGCACCCTGAGGACATTGAGCGACCAAAGGAAGACCGCCTTCTGCATCTTCTCCGCAATGGCCATAGCATTTCGTTGACACGCAGGGATACTTTTGAGGCTATTAACCAGTGAAAGCTTATCATCTCCAAGAGCACCGAAGATCAGGATGACTAGCTTAACAGAATATTCCGCCTATAACCGTCGCAACTCCCTTATAAGATTTTTATACCTCTCTTTCTTTTTATTCTCCTCGGCTGTAATGTTCTTGTCGGCTGGTGCCGAAAATTTGATACGAAACATTGTCGAGAATATGAAGTTCCAGTATATGCGGTACTTCTCATTTTCAACAATTGACTCTATATCCCTAGGACCGATTGCCGGAGTGGTCAGGGCTAATACCGTCAGAGTGATAGAGATAGTAATAAAGCACTCTTAGTGCCGCATTGTGCTTTTGGATGTAAGTCGTTCCCGAATGAGATAGACAACTAGATAGTATGTGTTCTAGGTGTTCGAGGTGTGATTGACACGCTCTGCAGCGATCATCGGGAATTTCTTGGCTCAAAATGTGGCGACGGTATACTAAAGTAGAAAGTACAATGTCTTTGCACGCCAAAATGAAACCCTCCGTGCCCGACTTCACTCCGGGTGATTTCAGGAAAGGAAACTTTAGCTCATGCGACATCGACTGATCCTTCACATTTCTATGGCAGATGCCGTGTACCCTTTTGTCGAATTGCTGATCGCGGAAGTTTTTGTCCTGTGATTTCTTAATCCGGGCCTTCAGGAGTGAGTACTCGAGAAGGGTAATGTTCTATGCATTTTGCTCACCCCTGATATTGAAGTCAAGTCCAAGTGTTTCAGCAGCCTCCTCCGCTGTTTTGCACAGAAACGCTACTTTACCCACTTCTTCGTGTTTGCTAACCATTTTAAGAAGAGGGTTTCGTTCATTTACGACTATATGTGCCGTACCCAGAATAATCCTGTTGTGAAGACATTCGAGATTCAGTATTCGGCGACCACCTTGACGGCGTGAGATGTAAAGTTGCGGAACAGACGACTTAATGTGCATGCTGTTGTTCATGAGCATAACCTTTCGTGACCCGATATCGAGGGATCTGAGCTCGTCCTTCGTCCATGTAACCTCTCCAAATGAATAGAGTACTACTGGGACAACAATCATGTTCGTTGCAGATACTTTGTTCCTCGCCGACAGTTCGGAGGTGCAAATCTGTTATCTTAATAGATGTTACGCCCTGAATGCGGCTTTGTGGCACGCCCAGGTATGTATAGTCAGCAGATTTGACTTTTTGACTATGCGATGACGGAACTGCAGTTAGCGCGCAAAATGTTCTCGCTGCATCATAACACTAAAATTGATTATCCAGAGGTCGGTTTCTTCGAAAAAATCCCTACGAAGCGCGTCATTTAGATCAGCCAGATCTTTGGGCTTGAGATTAACCTAGATGTTGAAATTTTTCCTGGTCATAAAGCATCGCTCTTCCTCTATTGGATGCCTGCCCGCTGTCTCCTCTCTTTCTCTGTTCCCGGCTTGTTCTGGCTGCGTTAGAGTAGGCGCTCTGCTTATATCACCCTTTTTCTGGAGGGCCTCAGCACGGTTTCACAGAAGTTGATACAAAAGTATTAAAAATTAGCCGTTCCATTGCATGGACTCTGCCTTGATTGGCTTCCCCAACTATACGGCAGTCGGCATTGTTATCCGATCCATTGTCGGGAGCCCTGCACGTTTTATTGCTTTGAATCGCACTTACACCGCACCGCAAGCAAGGATAAGGCTAAATACTCTGAGAGGCCACTCGGTATCCCAGAGTCAACGTTTAATACACCTCACCCAGGTGCCATTCAGCTTTTTGCACGGTTATTAGGCCTCTGCTTACGGCAGGGCTCACCAATTTCAGCAGGTGTTGACTGCCACGATAAGTGTCTGACTCCGAGGAATTTTTTGTCATTTTTTTCTTCGGTTTCGAGGAATACTGGGAAGCATTACGTTCGTTAATGTCATAGCTCGTTACGGCTCATTGTTCTCACCGAAGGGTCTGATTTTTTTCTACTTGAATTCACAATACACTTCATTTTTTCATTTCACACTGTAATTTGCAGTGAAGGAATAGGGTCGAGTCGAAAGGCAAGTTCAACGAAAATTTATTGGGCCCTTTTTGACCTAGTATTTAGACTGCTTGCGGGGTTAATTCCTTCGGGACCATTCTTGGACTATTGACCGCGACTGCTGGTTTTGTCATAGACCCTTCGGTTCTACTGGGAGCCGGTGCCATTTCCATAAATGGCAGTCTTTTGATCCATCGTAGGTTTGAGCCTTCGATTTGAATCAGCCAAAGCTCTCGCAGCACCATAAACTGAGCAAGTGATGGTCCAGAGTTCGAATTCTTGCGAGATTTCTCCACGAAGGGAGGCACCCATTTCAGTCAGATCTTGGGGCTTAAGTGGAACTTACATGTTAATGTTCCTTCTTGTCCTGAAATCGTGATCATCTCTCAGAAGGTGCCTGTTTTCCGCGGTTGGTCTTAACGTCGCTTCCTCCTCTTCGGCTGCAGCTTGATCAAGCAGCGGTTGGGGAAGCGCTCCGCGTACATATAAATTTTTCCAGAGGTAGGCACGTTTATTTCGCATCGATTGAATCCAAACGTGCTGAAGCTCTGGGTGATTTTGGCACCAAAGAGTATGCATACGCGCCACAAAGCCGCGGTGAACAGGGATAAAGCTGGCATCGTAGCAGTCTAGCAAGTCAACCTTGAGTTGATTCGTCCACTCAATGTGGGCGTTTTGCCGGATCGTCGTCGTGTTTCCATCTAAATTATTTTCAGCACCCGGAACTCTAGGATTATCGGCATTGTTCGCCGACCCATTGACGGGTGCTATGCGCGTTCGATCGTTTTGAACCGCATTTACAACTTTTTGGTGCTTTGGTGGTGTCATTGTTGTTCCCACGAGCAGCTAGGAAAAGGTTTCGTCCATCCTTGTAGAGCCCCGCATGCAAGGATAAGGCTGCATACTCTGAGAGGTCGCCCGGTATCTCAGAGTCCCCGTTTAAGACACCTCACGCAGGTGCCATTCAGCTTTCGGCACTGTTGTTACGCCTCCTCTTAGGGGTTATTCCTTCGGGACCATCCCTGGAAAAATGTTCGCAAGTGCTTATTAATTTATTGTAACCATATTCAGCAGAAACCCTTGGTACAGGGACCCTCTATCCGCAACCTGAGGACGCGTTCGGTGGCTTTGTCATAGGCCCTTCAGTTCTATTCCAAAGGAATCGAAACCGAATGTTTCCGGTACCGGTACATACACAGGGTGTCCCACCACTCATACAAACCCTTGTACTATGTGGTAGTGCACAAAAAAGACCTCTAGCAAAAAGTTTTGCGAAGATTAGTTTGGGCCCGAAAAAGCTTTAAAGTTTGGCATAATCAACTAATGAAGAGCAATCGTTAGCGACCACTTTTACGTATCTCAAACATGAAGATAGACTCTAAAGTTTATTAACAAGGTCAAACTATAAAAAAAAAACCTATCTCTGAGAATTTCTGTCACATAACTTGTAACAAAAGTTCAATAACAAAAGCCTGAACATTTGCGAAAGACAGCAAACTTAGTTTCTTGAAAATTTGTAAGCAAGCCTAACATAAGATTACACCTATTTGAACAAAATGTAAATAACAAAACACATTTTCTAATAACAATATTCACTGAACATTTACGGAACGCAGCAAAATTGCTTTGTTGAAGATTTGTAAGGAAGCCTAACATAAGATAACACATTTACCACGAGAAAAAGTTACTCTTTGCGGTACCTCTCAGAATTTCCGTTACATAAATTGTAAGAAAAGTAACAAAAAAACTAAAAATTCGAGAAAGCCGGCAAAATATCTTACCTGAAGATTTGTTGGCAAGATTAAGATAACACAACACCTTTTCTAACAAGAAAAGTCATTCTTCTCGTTTCCTCGTAGACATTCTGCTACATAACTTGTAACAAAACTAACAGCAGACTGAATATTTGCGAAAACTAACAAAATTGCTTTTCGAAAAATTTGTAAGTGAGTCAAAATAGTTACTTTTTCGGCTACCTTAAGACTTTATGTTACATAACGTGTGACAAAAGTAAAAAACTGAATATTCGAGAAAACCACCAAATTTCATTCTTAAAATTTTGTTAGTAACATTACTATAACACAACAAATTATCTAACAAAAAAATCCACCCTTTTCGATTCCTCTATGAATTTCCGTTACATAACTTGTAACAAAACTTACAAAGAATCTGAGCAATCGGGAAACCCAGCAAAATTGCTTTTTTGAACATTTGTTATCAAGATTTAAATAACACAATACGTTTTCTAAAAACAAAAGTTATTCTCTTCGATTCCTCATACATTTTATGTTACATAACTTGTAACAAAACTAACATAAAGACTGAAAGTTGGAGAAATCCAGAAAATTTTCTTATTTGAAAATTTGTTGGTAAGATTTATAAAACAAAACACATTTTCCAATGAGGGAAATCACCCATTTCGTTTCATCTCCGAATTTCTCTTTCCTAACCTGTAACAAAACTAGCAACAAGCTGAACATTCGCGAAAGCCAACAAAATTTCTTTCTTGAAAATTGGTTGGCAACATTAAAATGACACAACAACTTTCCTAACAACAAAAGTTATTCTTTTCGATTCCTCTTAGAGTTTCTGTTACATAATGTTTAACAAAAGTAACAAAAAATCTCAATATTGGCCAAACCTACTAAACTTTCTTTCTTAAAACTTCATTTCCCCATCAGTGGCATTTTTCTAAAAAAGAGTTTAATTTTCACTCAGGACCCATTTGTATCCACTTCACCGGAAATAGTCCACGCTTTTGTAGGAATTAAGGAAAAGTAAAACAAACTTAACGTCTTAGTACCTTCTGGTGAAAAGCTACCTAAAAGCTTGGGATGGAAAATCTATTCAAAAAACTTTTGAAACGTAAATTTAAATAATGCCAATGCAAGTAGTGCATTTTTTCAAATCATGAAAACTGTAACTAATTTTTAACTTCAGTGACATTTATTGATCACAAAAAATATATAAGAGGTTCTTGTCAAATTGAAACCTTGTCTGTAGCATTCCTTGAACAGTCTTAAAAATTACCTTAAGGTTAGAAAGGTTTTAATTTTCCAATGCTGTTAGAGTTCTGAATGTTGGTTTCGAAAATTTCGTTTATTCCAAACATTGATCTGTTACATGAATCTTCTATGCATTAGAGTTGTTCTTTTGTTTAAGCTTAACTTCTGGTTGTAAAGTAAGTAATATTAATTGTGTTACTGTACATGCGTGAGAATAGATTTTGACATTTATTCTTCAAAATTGTGTCTGTTTGTTGCTTGTGTATCCTGCACAAAGCCGTTTCGTATCATTGCTAAGATATGTACAAATTTGGTTCTTCCCTGAATTTCGTAAATGTTGATTATTTTCATATACAATCTTTTTTCATGTAGTTCAATGATAAATCTGCTCTCCCCCTCTTTCGCTCGTTCAACCTCAAAATCTTGCGAGGGCTCTTATCTCCGTGTCTAATAACAATATGTAGTTTTTCTATCAAGGAACGCAACAGACAAGGTTTCATTTTGACGAGAACCACTTATATATTTTTTTAAATTAATAAATGCCACAGCAGTTAGAAATTATTTACACTTTTAATGATTTAAAAAAAATAATGCACTTCTTGCGGTGGCATTATTGGAATTTATGTTTAAAAAATTGTTCGGTAACAAAGTTACTAATTAGTGAAACTTCTCCTCGCTTTCAAAAATACTGCTTCACTTGCAGTTGCATAATAAGAATTTATGTTTTTAAACTTTTTGGGGTATTTTTCGAGCTAAGCATCGAAAAGATAAGGCTACACTTTATCGACAAAATGTTATACATTTTTCTCAAATAAATAAATGTCACAGAAGTTAGGTATTATTTCAATTTTTTATGACATTCAAGAAATAATGCACTACTTGCGGTGGCATGATTTAAATTCATGTTTCAAAAGATTTTTGGGTAGTTTTTCTGTCGAGAAACGCAACATACAAGGTTTCCATTTTACGAGAACCTCTTACCTATTTCTTAAAGCCTAATAAGTATCACAGAAAGTTTGAAATTATTCACACTTTTCATGATTTTCGCAAAAAATGCACTACTGTCGTTGGCATGATATAAATTTATGTTTTCGACATTTTTTAGGTATTTTTTCGTTTAAATAACACTTTGGAGAGGGTACCTATTTGAGGACAAACTTCTATCCATTCTTAAAAAATGGTAAAATGTCAGATAATTGACTAAAGCATTCAAACGTCCCTAGATTTTCAGGACATAATGCATAATGCATAATTTTCATGAAAAAAAGTTTGCTGAATTTCGCGAAGGTTCAGTCTTTTGTTAGTTTTCTCACAAGTTATGTAACAGAAACTCAACGAAAAATAAAAAAGAATTACTTTTTTTGAAACCCAGGGTTTCTTGAATTTTCAGTTTTTTTGTGTCTTACTTTTGTTAAAAGCTATGTAACAGAAATTCTAGGAGAAACCGAAAAGATCCACTTTTTTTGTTATTTAGATCTTGGAAACGAATTTTCCAAAAAGAAATTTTGCGAACTTTCGCAAATGTTTAGTTTTTTGGGTGACTTTGGTTGTTACAAAAGCTGTTGTGTTATTTTAATCTTGCGTGTTTGTTTTAAAATGTTACAGTCTCCCCTAGGGGCTTTAATACCTTGTAGCTGGTGGGGAGGCTTAAGCGTGCGGTGCTTTGGGAACAAAAGGACCTCGGCCTGCATGCGTATGGATATGAATGAAAGGATCCCTATAAACGGGCTCTCCTGGATGAGAGGAAAAGGAACCCTATAAACGGGCTCTCCTGGTATGCGTGATTACGGTATGGTAGAAGGGTGAAAGAGCCTAGCTAACAAGGGCCTTCTAGATCCCTGGGTCGAGGCCCCTCGCGGACCGATTTACAGCTTTGTAATCGGGACAGGAAAGACCTGCGGCCCGCATTGCGTCCAAGAAACAGTCCTCCGTTTGTTATGGTGGTCTGCTAGCGGATATTTGAACATTGGGTGTCTCACTCAATGTGAAAACCCCCCTAAGCCACGAGCGTAGAGTGATCGTGCTTGTGGAACTTTGGCACCTAGGGGTTACGAAGGTGTCCTAACGGCCTCTCGGGGACACCGGACGACCTCCCCGAGTATTCAGTCTTACCCCTGCATGCGGGGCTCTGCAGGGGCGGACCTTCTATTTCCCTAGCTTCTCGTGGGAACAACATGGATCACGCAAAACAAAAATAACCAACAAAGGAAGGAGGAAGTGAGTTGGCGGAGGGGGGGGGGGAGGGGTTGGGCCTTAAAGGGTCTAACATAACACTTTCCTCTCCATCTGTCTCTGAGGCAAGCTAAATTCAGGTGGCGGCTGTGACCCCAGCTCCCTCGGGAGCTGAGGGATTGACGGTCCCTCTGAACGAGGCTATGGTAACGGGAGAAGCCAATCAGTCCCTCAACAAAAAGAAACGGCTCAACGGTTCCCTGAAAAGGAGACTGAAGAGGCAAGCGCAGCAGGCCAGCAGAGCAGCTGCGGGAGCTGGCACGTCAGCAGCTACAGTGCCGACATTCAGCACTGAGGCCCAGAAGAGAGGTAGGGGCTCAGAGGACACCCTAC
>CAKNWU010088552.1:0-11191 GCA_932072015.1 Andricus quercustozae | reverse complement strand
AATAATTTAAATAGAGACACTAAACTCATGATTCTATCCAATATGTAGGGTTTGCTTATTAATAATTTTTTATATTTCTTTTAAATTGAGTTTACATATTTTAACTCATTTTTCTTGAAAGAAGTCTTCTCTTTAAGTAAATTTTTGTAAAAAGAATGTCTGGATTTTTATATATTTATTTATAAATATTTTTGAATAGGTTGGATTGTTTTCTTTTCCTAAATGGAAAATTTAATGACCTGAATGGATTGGTTTTTGGAATCAACCACCCAAAAAAATCTCATTATATCGCGGACCCGATAAACCCCGTTCAATGAATGATTGTGACCCAATTAATACCGTTAATTCGCTAAACAATTAATCATGCAAAACCTTTGTTTATTATTATTTGTCGGACTATTAAAAACGTTAATTAGATTTGAGTCCTTGTATTCTACATGATAAATAGGTTTCACTGTTCTGCATTTGCGTGTCATTCTGAAGCTTTTAATTTGGCGACCAGATTAACACCGTTTAATGTATTTTTCTCTCACATATTTACTTTAAGGTTAAAAACTAAAACACACGAAAAGTAGTAAACATCTCAGAAGATAGTCTTAGGTTAGGTTAGGTTGCAAAGCAGCTCTAAGCTGTATCTCGGCCCTTTAAGTGCTCCTTCCATTAATATTTGCTGAATACTTTGTATATGTTGTTAGCATATTAATAAATATCTATTATTATTAATTTGTATTATTATCATTATTAATCACGTTAAACAAAATCTCATTATCTCGCAGACTCATTAAACACCGTTTTTCGTATATTTGCGACCCAATGAACACACTTAATTCGCTTAAAATGTAATCTTAAAAAATATATTTTTTTAAAATTATTTTTTGAATTATTAAAAACCTTAATTAGATCTGTGATCATGTGTTTTTCATGCTAAGTAAGTTTCACAATTCTATATTTTCTTTTACGTGTAATTTTGAAGTTTTTCATTTGCCAACCTTATAAGCACCGTTTAATGTATTTTTTCTCACACACGTTAGTAAACATTTCAGAAGGTAGTCCTCTAATAATCCCATTAAACAAAATCTCATTATCTAGACGACCCAGTAAACACCGTGCACCGTTTCAAGTATATTTGCAAAACAATAAATACCGTTACTTTGCTTAAAAATTGAATCTTACAAAACATTTGTTTATTATTATTTCTTGGACTATTGAAAAACTTAATTAGATGTGCGTTCTTGTGTTCTTCATGCTAAATAAGTTTAATTGTGCTACAAATTCTTTTTCTTGTCATTTTGAAGCTTTTCACTTGGCCACCTGATAAGCACTGTTTTATGTATTTTTCCTCCCACACATTTACTATGACGTTAAAAACTGAAAAAAGGTTGTAAACATCTCAGAATACTGACTTCTATTAATCCCATTAAACGAAATTTAATTATCGCGCTTAAATATGTCCCCTTAAAAAATTTTGGTTTATAATTACTTTTTGAACTATTGAAAACATTAATCATATTTGCGTTCTTGTGTTATTCATGCTAAATAAGTATTACTGTTTTGCATTTTATTTTACGTTTCATTTTAGAGCTTCTCATTTTTCGACTTGATAAGCACAGTTTAATGTATTTTCCTTCCAAGGATTTGCAATAAGTTTGTGAACTAAAAAAGAGGTAGCAAACATCTCAGAAGACTTTCTTCTAACAGTCCCATTAAATAAAATCTCATTACCTCGCGGACCCGATACGTTTAAAATATACGTGTAACGTATATTTGCGACCCAATAAATACCGTTAAATTACTTAAAAATTCAACCTAAAAAATCTTTGTTTATCATTTTTTTAGACGATTATAAACCTGCATTAGATTTGCGTTCTTGTGTTCTTCATGCTAAATAAGTATCACTGTTCTACATTTTCTTTCACGTATCATTTTGAAGTTTTTCATTCGCGACCTTATGAACAGCCTTTAATATATTTTTTCTCCCACAGAGTTTCTATAAGGTTAAAAACTAAAAAAAGGTAGCAAACAACTCAGAAGACTGTCCTTTATTAATCCCATTAAACAAAATTTCATTATCTTGCTGATCCGTTAAACACCGTTAAACGTATATTTGCGACCCAATAAACACCTATGATTCGCTTATTTTGTTTATTTAGGCTATGACGATTAAAACATTATAAAAACTTGATTTTTGCGAGTTATTAGACTAACTTTTGTTAAAATAAGGATGTTGAGTCTATTGTAAAAAATATTTAGATAAATTTGGGTCTAAAATCTAATGTCTTTAAGTTACGTATTTTATGAACGGCCCCTTTGCTGAATCTGAGCACTGTCTTTATTTGCGAAACACGCCAAAATACCGAGTCTGAGCTAACCGCTCGAGCAACCAGTACACTGAGTCTAGAATTAAGCTTTAAATTAAAGAGATTTTTAAATTTATTATTTGTTTATTTTGAGTTCTGAATTTTGAAAATTAAGTGGGCTCAAACAGGCCTGACATCCAAGGAAACAGTGTATAGTTAATAAGGTCTAGCTCAAGAGCTTCGGTGGCTTAGGCGATAGTACGTCAGGCTTCCGAGAAGGAGGCCTTGGGTTCGATCCCTGTGGGGGTAACCAATTCATTATTTTAGCATGACGTCACGTTCAGGATAGGATAGGTGGATTTGTGAGGTTAGCATTGTCAGTACATATTTACATATGAATGCATATGATTTTTTGAAAAAATATTCTAACCGTCAAAGTAAGTTATAAATCTATGAACAGTAATATTATTCAAATATAGAATGCATTTGCGCAATCATGTTTAATATTTTTTTCGGTTAAAGAACTTTCAGTTTCACGAAACAAAATGATATACCTAAAATTTGAGGTTAGAGTATTCGATCCTGATCAAGTCTATCTGGTATACTTACTTCAAATTTTGGATATTTTATTTGATTTCGTAAAACTGATAGGTCATCAACTGACAAAAAGACGAAACATAATTTCGAAATAGCATTCGAAATTCGAAAAATATTACTATTCATACATTTATAACGGAATATTTTTTTCAACAAAATTGCATGCATTCACAGGTAAATATGTCCCAACTATGTTAACCTTCCTGAAGCAATATAGATTTTTCTATGTACTTCTACCGGGGCTTTGGTAGTTTGAAACCAACCTTCAACTATAGGTTCCCTTAAAATAAAAGGCTATATAACTCTTAATGAAGAGACTCCATATCGAGGGGACTATCCTTGAGGGTCACTAGTCAACTTCGAGAAGACTCGGAAAAGCGTTAGCGATCTCCTTGCAAAGAGGCTCCATGTCGAGGGGACTATAGTTCGGTGGTCGCTAGTCGATTCTGAGTTATGGATACTCATACACACACAACACACAGACTGTAGCCAACTGCTCGGAAACTGGCTACAAATGATGGGAAGTGTGGGATTGAGGACGTTGAGCTAGGGTTAAGTCATACATGAGTCCATGTTTTGTATATAAAGTTTGCGTTTATTAAACCACTTACAGCGATGCGTAATGATCGTCGCCAGAGCTGGTGGTGCAGATCCTGGACAATCGTCGGTGTGGTTATCCTGGAGAAATGGTTGGCGTCGATCGGATCTCGGAATCCTCGGAATCGTTGGCGTTGATCAATGAACTTTAATTTTTATGGTACAGATAAAGGTACTTCGCGCGCGCGGGGTGAGGGTTCTGCTTCAATTTATTAGGTTGCGTGATAGCGGAGAACTGGCGACCTGGGGTCGACAACCTGCTGACCTAGTTTCGGGTTTTGTCGACCCCGATCGCCAACATTCGGGCCTCATCCCTTCCGAACTAGGTCAGTGCCGGAAGGAGCAAGGGCGCTACTGTAACTTCGCGTTACAACATACACACGCATTTATTCACATAATAAACTAAGAGAGTGCGCTGAATCTGTGCATCTAACAGATGATTTTAGAGGGACCGCTTTGTCCACCCTAACTTGGCCGTCCCTCTCCACGGCCTAGCTAGGGAAGCTGCCGGAAGGCAGAGTGGGTGAGGCTCACTTTGCTGTTCAAAGAGGTCCGCGCCACTCACTGTGCGATGGAGCACGTCTGGCATCTCAGAGAGGTATATTTCCAGAACGCTGGAAACAACGAAATGCACTGAGATCTAAAAACTCGGTGAAGGTGGCCAAATTCGGTGTACTGCCTTGAAAATAAACACGGGTGTGGCACGATATGCTTTATAGCTTGAAAGCCAGGGGTGGGGCCTCACGGGATCCCCTACCCACATTAAAAACTGACTAAACTAAGATCTTGCTCATCGAATAAAGTTTCGAATTATTCTAAGATTTTCAGAAAGTAGTGCCGAAGGTATGTAGTAATTCATTTTGGCTAACAATTATAAATTGACAAATTTCAAGGCATATCGAGGCAGTACTGACTTCCTTATTTGTATTTGTCTTTATTTCCAAAAAGTCCCTAGGGCTAATTAGCCCTCTAAGGAACAGCGAGAACATAGAATCTATTAGTAAGTAAACAGCGATCAAAGTTACCAAGTACGATTATTTATAATTAAATAAAAGTAGTTTTAAAGGTGTAGACAAATATTTAAAAACATCTTAGTTGTTATGCTGTGCGGTAGTCAAGGTAAGAGAAAAGTCAAGTTAAGAACTAAGAGAGTAAAATGTGGCTGATTTCTAGAGTTGTATTAGAGGTATTTATTAAATATTTAAAAGATATTGCTTAAATAGATATTGTGAAGATGCATTTCTGATTGCCTGTGGTAGTTTATTACGTTCAGTGATAGATCCGGAAAGGTACAGCTTAAAATCATCTGCATATTTATGATAATTGCAGTGTCGGAATTCACGGTCGAGGTGGGAATTATAAATTTTCAGTTAGATAGGGGCTAGAGTGTAACCTGTGGGACCTTCTTTCATCCATTGCTTTCTTCAGGTCAGATCTCACTTTTAAAGAGGCCGTGAGTATACTGTAACTCGCCCTGAAACCTGATTGCATTGGATCCATTAAATTATTGCTGTCAATGTATTCCGAAAGTTTTTGATAGACAATACGCTCTCTGAAGGCTTATATAAGGCATATAGGATATATATGGGGCGAAAGTCTTAAGGGGAGATAGGGTTAACGATTTTCGCAATAGGTCGAATAATAGCCTCCTTCCAGGATTCCGGGAAAATCCTAACCTGAAGGGAAGCGTTATAAATATGAAGGAGAACAGGAAAAATGATAGGAAGAGCTACACGTACCATTTTCATAGATATATCATCAGATCCCAGAGCATTATATCTTACTTCTGATAGGGTATCAAAGAGATTTCCGGGGGAGATATTAGAGAAAAAGAAATTAGAATCATCAAATGTGGAGGATGCAGGGCAAGAAGGGTGGGGAAATACATTAAAAGGTTACGTAGGCAGAATAAAGAAGGTATTTAGCAGGTCGACAGGGGAAAATTTGCAGTCATTAGGTTCTAGTTTTGCAAGAATTAGACCAAGCCTTCTCAGTAAAAGCCAGATATCTTCTTTTTCATGTCCGTTTATTATAGCATGATAATCATATTGATTATATGTCTCCCTGATATTTGTTTGGACTAAATTCCTCAGTTTACGAAATTCAGCTTTGATGACTATATTTTTCGTTCTTTTAGCCAATGTTTTTTTGGTATCGTGTCTTGTCATCAAATTTTTTATTTCGGGAGTGACACAGGAAGAAAATTTTGTTGTGGGCTGTACCAGTTGTAAAGGATTTAATTTTTTAATGCTGAAGATACAAATAAAGTAATTTGGTTTACTTTTCTGTTAATATCCACCTCTGCATACAAATATTTCCAATCATAGAGAATAAGGTGCTCACGGAAATCCGACTCGTTTATGTTTGACAGATTGCATATAGAAATTAGGCTTGCATTGAGAAGAGGGTTGTGAGCGAATCGGTATTGTATGTTGATGAGGTCATGGTTAGAGAGGAAAGAAACATTATGTTAAGAGTGTGAAAGTACCTTATCTAAATCATCTACTATCATTAAGTAAATATGTATATTAGAAGAATCAGTGTGGTGGGCGTTGTTACGGGGTACATCAACTAATCCGGCGGTGTATACTGGACAGAATTACAGATTTCAACTCGTTACCATAGAGAGCATTAGGAGGTCTATAAATCACCTCGACTAATACACTGTCTCGTGGTAACAATACTTCTACAAAAAGAGACTTGGAAGTAGGATGAGTAGCTGTAGAACTCACTCCAATGCTAATAACCTTAAGTCTGTCATGGATGTACAGACTCCAACCCTTCTTCTCTCGTCTCTATCTCTGCGGAAGAGCATATGGTGGTCGAGGACAATAAGACTAGAAGGATGATTTGGCGAAAGCCGAATCTCAGAGATTGCAATTATATGGTAAGAGCACTACATAAAATGGTGTTTAAATTCAAGTAATGAGCAATTAAAGATTGAGCGTTACCATGACAAATATTTAAGATATAATTCCAAAAAATAAAATAGTTAGTTTCAAGTTGCAGGTTACCTGAATTAATGTTAACTTATTAGAAAAGTTATTCGAAATACAAATGTCATGATCAATAACCAACAGAACCCAATTCAAGTAATTAAAAGTAAAGTTAAGTAGTGTCCTATAATTGCTGAAATGGCAGTGTAGATATAAATCTAAAAGAATCCTTAGTGGTTCTGAAGCATGAAAATTAAAGTATACCGTAGAAGTATGAATCTCTAATACAGGGCAAGAAGCAATCTTAGTATTATTAATAGAATCTGATGCTACGGGTACAATAATACATTTTTCAGGTAAAGAATAAGGCAGATATAGTCAAGATTATTTGGACTCAACAGATGTCCGTGTAGAACATAATCAATCCCAATATTATAGTTAGAATAACTGAGAAACGTTTTAGTTGTTTAGTAAAATTTTTTAATTAAACGAATTATTATGTATGCTTGATAAGTTGAAAATCGGCATAAGTGACAGATTATCTTATATTGACTCACATACATACGAAAGATGATACTAGGAAGCAGTGGTTGCTATGTAGGTCCCTCGGCGGTCTAGAGATTACACATGTAAATTCGTGGAGACCCATCCTCCTTGCAACAAAAAATTTTTCCGCCCGCAATCCACAGATACTTGATTATCTTGTCTGTTCTCAGACCCAGAACAATCGCGTAGATTTTTCTGTTTAAATATGACAGGGCGTCATATTTAAACAGCCTTCCGTCTCTCAAAGTGATAAGGTCTTCATTGGGTTGCATAGGGAAATGATGAATGTTTAACGTAGTTTAAAGGGCCGCCTGCTTGTTCAAGTTAAACGCATGCTCGAGTGTGGCCACTTTCTGTTTCAAATTTTAGGCCTCCTTTTTAATCTTAGTTACATCTTCCTTTTCCATTTCTGAGTCAGATTCGAGTACAGAAATCCTATTTATGTTCTTATAAATGGCTGCTTTAATCGTTTGAATCGAGGTCAGAAGACTATCTTTAAAGGCCTGTTTGCTTATCATCCTGGAGAGAATCTCTTGCGACTGCGCAAGCGATTTCTTTTGTCCTTCATAGACAGTATTTTGGATCATAGCAGCGAGATCAGACTGGTTGGGAGTAGCCGTTACTGCTGAGGGGACAGGAGTGTGAGGTGAAGATGTAACAACGGTATTGCGAATAATATTTGCAGGTTTCCCAGATGTACTACCACCGATTTGATAATTTTCTATCCTTAGAGCTTATATTTTTCACATAAAACACCTAAAGTTTCCATTATTTTCATTATGATCTAAACACCATAGTATGAAAGATGTTAAAACTACCCAAGAATCATGCTGATTATGTCAATACTCTTTTGTGGTGAGCGGAAGGGGCGCGATTGCATAAATTTTCCACATTCTATTTCCCACATTCCTTTTCCCACTTTCCAGCTCCTACTTTTCACCAGTAATTTATTTTTAATTCACGCCATATGTCACCGCTGAATTTTGAAACGGCAATCGTTACGAAAAATCATGAGGATTAAGGATTCTCAGGGTTAAGATCCGATATCCGCGTAAGTGACTTGGAATGCGTCCTCGGGATATTTACAAAGTATTCGACTTTGCAGATAACATATTTTTCAAAGCGGTCTAGTGAATGAGTTGAAAATGCTTTGTAAAAGTTTCAAATAAGAAAGTCAAGGTCGAAGGATAAGTGTAATAGTCTGCAGTTAGAAAGAAAAATCAAAGTTTGAGCATTTTTTCATTTTTAAATTATAATTATTATATTAATTAAATTAGTGGCTTGAAATCCTGCGCTGAGTCTGCGACGATGAATTTTTGTATTATTTATCACTCTGAGAAGTGCCAAACTAGTTCAAATAAACTCCGGCGTGAAAAATACGTAAACACAAACACCTTTATTGATCCAAACCATCCCCAAGGGCTTCAACCCACCCTTACGCAAAATATTAAGTCCCATTCATCGTAATTAAGTGTACCTATTGAGACCGGCTTCAAAATGTGTCTTTGGATACCTCAAACACCATATCAAAAAATAAAAAAAATTGTAGATGCGGAAAACTTTTGGCGCACATTTTAAGACCGGTTTCAATGGGCAAACCTTATCACGCTGGTTTTTACTACTTTTTTCGTTAGGGGTTGTTTTCGTTTTTTCGCGCCCAAATGTTTTTCTCATCCACAATTTTTTTATTTTTTTATATGTTGTTTGGAGTGTCCCAAGAAACATTTTAAGACCAGTCTCAATGGGCACACTTAATTAGGATGAATGTGACTTAATATTTTGCGTGAGGGTGGCTTGAATCTCTTGGGGGTGGTTTGGATCAATACAGTTTTTTGTGTTGACTTTGTTTTCATCCCGCAGTTCATTTAAACTAGTTTGTCACTTCCTAGAATGATAATTAATAAAAAAAATCATCGTCGCAGACTTAGCGCAGGATTTCAAGCCACTAATTATATTTACGATTGAGTGCAAAATTCCAGTGAAGTCCCATTCTATCCCTTGCTTCTCCCTAAGTTATATTTTTTTAGATGGAATCTTTGGCAAATACAATAAATTCCTCAATCCTACGTTTTATATAATGAGAGAAGTTATTCCAATACTATAAAAGATAATGAAGATTTAAAGCATCATAACTAAAAATTATTTTCCACGATATTTTTTTGGCCTCATTTGCGCATAAAAGGACTGCAATAAGTCTTTATTGATCGCGCCGAATTAAATGCATTATTTTAAAATTAGAAATCCTTTTTTTATTCAATTTGATACATCCAACTTATATACATTTTTTTAAAAAGATATTTAGCTCATACTTTTCGGCATATTAGATGCACTAAGCCCATAACCTTACACAATTTAGCCTAAAATTTAATACAAATATGTATTAGATAATCAAGGTATACAGATTTATACTATATACTAGGGTGTACGTTATTTTGGCGATTTCGGAATTTTTTCACCCCCACCCCCCAAACTTTTAACATAAATTAAAAAAAATCGTGCAAAATGTGAGATAGATCAGTTCATATTAACACGTGCCCTAGAGCTTTTGGAATTTTACATGGAAATTCACGTAATTTTCAACCCTCTTTACTCGAATATTCACAACTTTTCTTGAAGTAGATATAAATAATCGAAACCTAATTTATTCAGAAATTTTGGAATATATTAGCATGGAGTTTGAGCTATCCAAAGTACACATTTTTCGTTTTTCTACGGGGAGCCTTGTATGTATGTATGTATGTATATAATTAAGCTATTTCCCTTTCGGCGAGCCTCTAGGGGTAAGCGTGACACTACCCGATTCGGGTAGTGTTTTTTAGGTGGATAGTTTCTTGTAGTAAATAACTACAAGTGTGGGCTCACCACACCCACGAAAATTAAATTCGCATTTATCTGTTTGCGAAACACATGTTCACGAATTTTGTGTTGTGTAAATTGCTGCGCTAGATTCATGGGTTCATGTTGGATCTGTGTATGTTTAGAAAAATTATTTATATGGTCCAAATATTGATGAAACGTTGGCAAAGGTGAGACGACCATACAAAGATCGTCGACAATCATGACGTATAGACCTAATTATGCGGCCATTTTTTCCGTCTTATAATAATTTTTATGATTTATTATTATTATCTATAAATAATTATTTATATATTAAACAATTAGTATTATTAATAATTTTCCCGAAAATTTCGAGTGGTTTAGCAACTTTTTTGAAAGCTAGAAACGCGAATAACCTTTTTAATGCACAAATTTCATTTCTAGTCGCAGTAGTTCATAATTTATGAAGAAGCTCTTGGTAAAGATATGTTACAAAAAGATTTATGTATACGGAGAGACTTTTGGTATTAATATTTCTTTTATCGCATATCCAGAATTGAAATAAAACATACGAATTTAGGGATAACCGAGGTACGGTTAGAAAAAGTCGAATAGTGACTAAGAAAATGTAGACTAATATCTCTGATTGGAATAAATCGTAAGAATATTAAACTCTTATGTACAAAAAATTACAGTATTTCTAAGTTGCTGTATTAAATTTTGTAATGGATTCGAATAACAATTGCAATCTTTCTAAACCACTATACGAAAAATGGGGGTCACGTGATCTTGTGTTTCACGCTGACGCATGGCAAAAAGAAAGACGGGTAGAAGTGTATGAACGCACACTCTTACATGGGCTACAAATACATCTTAACTTATATATTTGGGTATGCTTGAACAACGTTCGCTGGCTACAGTGGTTCGTTTACGAATCCTATACTCAAAAATTTCAGGTGCCTCCGTGTAGTTGACTCTACGTTCTCACCTCCTCTATTTCCCGTGAATATATTTAAATTTTATATGCATATATACATTGAGGGGGGCCTTCTGATCAGATTTCTCAAAAGAGGGGTAACAATTTTTCATTTTGAAAATATATATATATATATTTGTGGTACTGGAGGTACGAAGTGACCTCCTCTATATATATATCGGAGCGCGTTAGACTCCTGTACGTACTCACCTCAAGCGGTGTTGCCATGTCTGGGAGGTAGGATTCTTACCTGCATCTATGTCTCCCAGGTATCTATGTGATCTGAACATCAAGGCACAATTCAAGAATTAAGCTAATTCAAAATATCATTAGTGCGGATCCCGGACTTGAGTTTAGAGGGGACTAAGACATAATTACCTTGATTTAATATTGCATATAGGTACAAATATTTAGTTTAGAAGAAA
>CAKNWU010088547.1:0-13947 GCA_932072015.1 Andricus quercustozae | reverse complement strand
CGTTGCAAGAAAAACTATTGCAATTACTCCGTGACTTTCTAACGCAAAATTTCACGTAGAATGCGAATTTCAACAAGTTAAATGTTCATCTTCCTTTTTTAAAGAGTTTTTCTTGCATGATACGGAGAGGATATGATGTGGATACTCTAAGGATACGCTGTAGCGTATTCGTTCCGTTCATTCGGTCCGCGAGGGTTGTGAAAAATATTTCTCATCATTCCCTTAGCGATTTGTTGTATGTTTTCATTATAACCGTATGGAATACCAAACCGTCTTAACTCCATCGAAATTTCCGTTAGGGTAAGGAGGGGCAGCGCCAACCAGTTAACAGTCAATGATTTTTTTTTAAGTTAATAAGATGTAGAATCGATCCATTTTTTTCATTTCGAGTCCTACATTATTGTATATCATATTTCTATATGTATTAATTGCATGAATAAAATAATGATTTAATAATTTAATTATTTCTAACAAGCTGTATTTCGTCGGCTTTGCCCCACACCGGAGAGCAAAGCCGACCGCAGCTTTTTATAAAAATAAAAACATTAGAAGATGGGAAAACATGATAGTGCGCGCCTGTGGTATTTTATGTACTGGAAAAATTCACTTCAAACATATCGAGCAAGATGAATAAGTTATTTTTAATAAAAATAGTGATAGCTGAGATAAAACCTCTTATTCGTTGACATTTTACAAGAGACGTACTGCGGGCAAAGGTTTCTACCGTACCGACCGGATTGAAAATAATAATATTCAATAGTTTCTTGCATGTAGTCCAGAAGATAAGTGGCTGTTCTACATTACCGATCACTTATCATAACCTAAGCGCTTTTGAACTATTATTTTCGTCGGCCTTGCCCCCCTGGTGAGGCCTCAATTATTTACAATATTTAATATACTTTGAACTTGAATTACGTTCAATGATTATAATGGAATAGTGTGATATTGTTTTATCCATCAAAATAACACGTAGAATCACGTAGAATCCGAATTTTAACAAGTTAAATGTTCATCTTCATTTTTTAATGAGTTTTTCTTGCATGATACGGAGAGGATACGATGTGGATACTATAAAGATACGCTGTAGCGTATCCGTTCCGTTCAATCGGTCCGCTAGGGAATTAAACAACAATTAATTGACAAGAAAAAATGGAACATTTTTTAGATATACCGAATACTTAAGTTTAACTCTAAGTATTCAGTATCAGAGATACACTTTTTGAAAGGCTGTAATGAGGTTGGATTTGAAAAAAATAGTTGAATATTTTCCATCCCCTAAAGTTCTAAATTTAAACACTCAAATTTTCCAAATATTTTACAACTTTTAATTAATTCAATTATGAGTAAGAATGGTTTAACCTTAATTTTTCCATTTTAATACGTGTATATAAGCACAAAAAAGTGTTTTCCACGCGAAACTCAATTTTACTAAAAATGGAGTTAGGCAGCTTTAGCTTTCCATAGCTTAATAAGGTGAATCTTGTTTTAACTGAAATTTTTTAGTTAAAAAATGAAATTAGATTGAATTTTGAAAATTCTTTGGTTTTTCACAAAAGTATTTGGTTGCTTCGTGTTTTGACTACATAAAACTAAATTTCACAAATACACTTTGTAATTTCGCGGTTTTAACTAGTTAAACTAGTTTTTACTGAATTAGAATATAAACAGTAACATCACAGTAAATCCTTGAGATATTATTTATCTGAAGTAGGACAAAAACGTTGCAAACAATTGACAACTACAATTATCCGATGACGGATAATTTTTATCTGCCTCGTGATAAAAATTATCTGCCGTCGGATAATTGTAGTTTTTAATTATTTACAGCGTTTTTATCCAACTTCAGACAAATAATATCTCGGGGATTCACTGTGATATATATCAAAGTTCAACTTCAATTTTTAGTTTAATTACTGTATAAAGCATATTCCAAAAACTGAAATCATTTCTCTATAGGTAATTTTTCGAAGTTTGGGGTCTCATTTTATGATATTTACGTCATTTTCTGCAAAGAACCAAACTTTGGAAACCAGCTATGTTTTAAAAAAAAAAAAAAAATGATTGGTAAATGTACATACCTACAACTCTTGGCAGTCTTTTGATCTAAGTGCAAGAAATAAAAATTAGATTGCGTATTTACTGACAAGGAAACTTTTTTAATTTGAAAATTCTGATTTTAATGAAACTTTTCAGAAATGACTCCCCTCACGGGATGTCGGAAAGGAGCAGGAGTATAAAATGAATTTTTTTGACAGGGATAACTTCCCGCACTTTTGCCAATTTTTTCTGGTTTTCAATTTTTTCCGAACGAGAGATGCCGCAATGTGACTTGTCGAGAATGTGACCTATCGCAAACGTGAATTGCCGTATTTTTTCCACTTTCGTGTGGTCTTCAAATTTTTCCGACTGAGAGACTGACAGAGGATAAGTGCATATTTTAAAAATTTGAAATCGTAAATAAAAATAAAGTTTTCCATTTTCTGGCAAGGGAACGGAGATATGTGAAAGTTCTTTCTATACATGATTGAAAAATCTGTATTTTATAATATTCACAACAAAAAATCGTTTTTTTCTGTACTAGTACAAAATATTTATTATTTTTTCTCCGCGAGCTCTACATTTCTGCAAAGTTTCTTTGAAATCAGAATTTTTTGTAATTGAAAACATTCTTTTGTGAGTCATATCATTAGGTACTACTACTGCATATTGATTTTTGTAATAAGTAGAACTGTCTTTTCTATGTTAACAGCCGGAGTTACAGCTTGTCAGAAAACCGTTTCAAACCAAGATCATTATTCAACCGTAAGCTTGGACGTCAGGGGCCTTATTGCCACTTTAAATAACGGATTAATAAAAATAACTTTTAACAGTGATGCCACTGTTTATTCATTATATCGAAATTGCGAGAACCTAGTAGAGAATGTAGCTTCTCATTCATCATTTAAGCTCGAATGGCATAATGGTACATATGGAAGCTTTTCCCCTTCGTCTCTTCAAGTCTTGGAAAAATCCGCTAAGCATGTACATATTATGTATTTGCAAGACGTTCCAGGATTTCTCAAGTACGAATATCACATCATAATGGAAAAAGGAATCAGTGGTCTTTACACCTACGTGAAAGTCACAAATAATAAAGACCAGGCGCTAACATTTGGTGAAACGTGTACCGTTTATCGATTTAATCCCAGAATAATGCACCAGGCCACCAATAGCGTACAGCAGGGTATTTTACCAGATAATGATGAATTGATCGATTCAAGACTAGTTCAGGATACAACATGGCAACTTAAAGATGGAACTTACTATTCCAATTATGATTATGCCGGGTATATAAGAAATTCACCATACGTAGGAGTATTTGAAAATGGGTATGGTGCTTGGTTGATTTCTGCCAGTCGCGAATACCACTCTGGTGGTCCTCTAAAACAAGACCTTCTGGTTCATCAGAATGCTCTGATAGCCAACTATATGACTGGAGGCCACTTTGGTACACCAGCTGTGACTGCTCCAGTAGGATGGTCAAAGATTTATGGTCCCTGGCTACTTTACTTCAATGAGGGAACGGATGATGAGATGAAGGCAGATGCAATTCGTCAGAGAAGAGTAGAACAGGATCTTTGGCCTTATAAATGGATGAATGAAACAGGTTATCCACTCAAACGAGGTAAACTGAGAGGACAGATCGCTAGCCCTGTTCGAAGCATGGTTGTGCTTTCATCTTCCTTAACAGAAGAGTTTGACCGACAAACTCTTGGATTTTCTTACTCTGCCGAAACGGACGTAAATGGTAACTTTAAACTTAAAAATATCAGGCCAGGAACATATAAGTTAACGGCATATCCCATAGAAGGTTATGGAATTGGTTTCCAGTCAGAAAAATTGATAACCATCACACAAGGAATGAACAGAGTCACCTTGGATTTATCGGTTCCCACGGAAGTAAAGTGGTCCATTGGAGAAACAAACAGGCGATCAGACTCATATCAATATAGCAATAAAGAACGAAATTATATCTGGCATACGTTGCCACCAGCGGATCTAGAATTCGAGATTGGCAAAAGCGACATCCATACAGACTGGTATTATGCACAAACGAAACCGGGAACTTGGACTATCAGGTATAACGATTCTCCAAATGGCAAAAACAGAGTTTTACGAATCGGGATTGCAGCAGCGAGCAATTACAAAGGATCTACTGTTTTGGCAGTGGGTGTAAATGATAATTTAATGAATAAATTCCACTATAAAAATGATCAATCTATTTATCGGAGTGCACTGCAGAGTGGAAATTTTCTTTCCGCAAACATAACAATACCAGGCAATCTCGTGACGGAAGGAGATAATCTTATAAGCTTAACGATTCGTCATGGATCTGTTATGTATGATAGTATCAATCTCTCAGACGAATAGTATTAAGGAAGTTCCAATTATTTATCGACTGCACCAATCCGAAAGTGGATTGGGCTCGATTGAAAAGTTTATCTTCATTGTGTAGTTATCTTACTGTTAGTGTATACTTATGTATTTATTATAAGTGTAATCTTATTATTGGATCTTACTTCCTAGTAAAAAAAAAAATTTATGATAAAAATTTGATACTACTGGGCAATATCGAAACTCACGGTAGGGCCGAACAAAATTAAATTGAAAGGTGCCTGCATATTAAATTTTTGGATAGATTGTTGTTGCGCGCACCCCATGAAATTTTTCAGACCATATTTAAAATCATCGCTTGAGCCCCTTTTAAAAAATGTCCATTTTTTATTTTTACGCCATGGAATCTGTACTTGACAAAGGACGTGTACCAACAAATTTACATGTGGATAGGGGTAAAGAATTTTACAACTCACATTTTGAAAATCTTATGAAGCGATACAAGATAAATTTGTACTCGACCTTTAGTAATTTAAAAGCATCAATTTGCCAGCGATTTAATCGTACCTTAAAAATAAAATGTGGATTCAATTTAGAATGCATAAGTGGATAGATATTTCAAAAGATTTAGTGTTGTCTTACAACGATACCAAACATCAGACTATTAGAATGAAACCAAAGGATGTTAATAAGCAAAATGAGAAAAAATTGTTGTTTGGTGTATACAAAAATGTCAATGTGAAAGTAGCAGTTGAGAAAGCTAAATTTAAAAGTTGGAGATAAAGTACGTATAAGTAAATTTAAGCATGTTTTTTGAGAAAGGCTACACAACGAATTGAACAACTGAAATATTTACCAAAAGTCATGTTAATAATACTGAACCAGTGACGTATATGCTTAAAGATTATCAAGATAAAGCTATTGCAGGTAGTTTTTATGAACAAGAACTTGGCAAAGTTAGACATCCAGACATATATCTTGTGGAAAAAGTACGGAACAACGCGGAAATGAGCTGTTTGTAAAATGGTTAGGTTTTGACAACTCTCACAATAGTTGGATAGATAAGTCTAGTTTGTAAGTATCTCTGTATTATTATTAAGGTTTTTCTGAATAAAGTTGATTATTGTCAAACATATATATCTTTTTACTTACACATCTACCTAACCTTAACCTAATAAATGAAAAAGGCGAATTTGGTTTAAATTATATTTTTATTCACATTCTCATACTAATAAAATACATAGAAATTTTAATGTACAAAGGCACCATTCACACATCTGAGTTCTGGTAACTTCTCAAACACTTCTTCACACACATTCTGATTGTAGAAAGTAATTATTTCAAGAAACAGACTTTCAAATCGCACGAGATTAGTAAATATAAGTTTTTTCATTGCCTTATTCTTTAAACTTGTATAGTTTTTCTGGATATAAGATTGTGCACTTTTCACACAAGGTGATTTCACATTGCGCCATACACCTTCAGCTATAGTTTCAATTATGGCATCCTTTGTACGTTGAAACGGTAGAAGACTCTGTTCCAGAAGATACCTGTCGATACAAAGACTGACTTCTCGGAGAACAGCAAACGATGTTTCATATGTATCCGGAAATTTCCACAGTCGATGCATTGCAGCTTCTCTTGGCCATCAAAGAACAGTGAAATGAGGTTGAAGTAACTTTTGAGTAATTTCCAGTCTTCAGGATTCAGGGTTATACTTGCACGAGGATGACTGGCTATAGTCCAAGAGCTGGTGACGTTTTTCGTGAAGTGAGAGTATAAGTCCTAGTTTTTGGCTTATATATCTGGGAAATGACCCTTCTTTCGAAACCCATAAATGCCAGACACCCTGCCTGGGGCGTTTGGGCACCTGAGCCAGGTGAAAAAATTGGAAATTTGCAGTGACAGTATAAGAGCCAATTTTCTTCTAGGATCGATTATTGATGCCCCAAGTTTATTATTATTCAATCGTCAGACCGATAGCTTGGGGATAACATACTGCCAGACTCGATAATTATCAATAAAAAAACTTGGATTTTGCATATATAATAAGTAATAAATATATATATAATATATAAGTAATAATATATATATAAGTAATAAGTAATAAATATATAATAAGCAAGTATAAGGTCTGGCGTTTTTAATAACATAAAGAATAGTATTCACAGGTAGCATTCGTAAAACGACAGACCGAAATTCCGGGGATAAAACCTTCAAAATTAAGTTTGAAAATGAATAATTTTCCTCGGATGTGGAGGCCTGAGCGGGGACCGCGGGACGAGGGGAGCATTCGCCGTCGCCGTTATCCCCTCTACTCAGCCTTTTACCCTGACGCGGCTGCTTCCTCTCCCCTCGGTCCCCGCTCTGGACCCACACTTTCGAGTAAAATTATTCATTTTCAAACTAAATTTTGAAGGTGTTATCCCCGGAATTTCGATCTGTCGTTTTACGAATGCTACCTGTGAATACTATTCTTTATGTTATTAAAAACGCCAGACCTTATACTCTCACTGCAAAATCCAAGTTTTTTTATTGACAATTATCGAGTCTGGCAGTATGTTATCCCCAAGCTATCGGTCTGGCGATTGAATAATAATAAACTTGGGGCACCAATAATCGATCCTAGAAGAAAGTTGGCTCTTATACTGTCACTGCAAATTTCCAATTTTTTCACCTGGCTCAGGTGCCCAAACGCCCCAGGTAGGGTGTCTGGCATTTATGGGTTTCGAAGGAAGGGTCATTTCCCAGATATATAAGTCAAAAACTAGGACTTATACTCTCACTTCACGAAAAACGTCACCAGCTCTTGGACTACTAGCAGTTTCACTGATGAGGCGAGCTTTCCGCCTTTTTTAAACTCAGCACCGATGATAATTTGCTTTGTGAATGATGAATTCAGATTGTATGTAGTTGCATGTAAAATTTGATTTCGAGGCGTATGAGGCATGATGATGATGTTGATCAAACTGAAGGCTTTCAGGCATTGAGCGATAACTGAAAAATTTTCACTTCATATATTTTTCTTTGTAAATTCGATGGAATTGTAGCATCCACCCAAATACCGCATGCAGAGGTCACCATCTTCACAGGATTTTTGCATTCCCAACAGCAGAGTTTTCATCTTCATTCAGCAGATTGGTCATCCTGGTTGGTAGAAAAACGGTAAAATTTTTTTCTACCGAGGCAATGAACCGCACTCCAAACTGTGTTGTTGCTTTTCTGATGTTTGTAATTTCATAGTTTTTGTTAAGCTAGAAGCCCTTGAGCTTCTTTGTTGGAGGGAAATTGTTATTGATGGCAATTTTGTTTAGTTTTGAGAAATCCATTTTCACTTTTTCAATATGAAACGTAGTAAATTTTCTTGTTCCAGTTTGTAAGTCTGTTCGCACTTGTATCACTTGTTTCAGTTCTTGAATGTTCTTTAGAAATAATTTTATACGACTTTTTAGCTCTTGCTGCTTTTCTTCTTTACAATCTGACATCTGACAACAAACTGATGAAGGAGCAGAGCTGGTCTCCTTTTATATACGCTTACCTTCTCTACCAAATTTCTGGAGACTTTTCAACAATATTGTCAGATATTGCATCATATGATGCAATAAAGTTCTAGAAGATTCTACATTATAATCGACACGTTCGGGATATAATGTTTGCAACGCAAAAAGTAATGCGTCATTGAAAATAACCCTGAACTTGTTTACCAAAAAATTGCGCAGTATAATTTTATGACGTCATTAGGAATATTCTAGAAACTAAGCACATAGCTCCTTTTATAGACGCTTACCCCCTTTACCAAATTTCTGGAAAGTTTTGCCCAATATTGTCAGATATTGCATCATATGATGTAATAAAGTTCTAGAAGATTCTACATTATAATCGACACGTTTGGAATATAACGTTTTGCGAAGTAAAAAAAAATGTAATGCGTCATGAAAAATAACCTTGAACTTGTTTACCAAAAAAGTTCGCAGTTTAATTTGACGCCTTCATCAAGAATGTTCTAGAAGAATTTTATCTATAAGGAAGCAATAAATCAAATTTAGCTCGCCAAAACAGGATGTCATGCATAGCCCTCCGTATCAAATTACATCTGTATGCCTGCGCCTTTTTCCGTATAGATAAATATTTTATCTGTAGGGAAGCAATAAATTATCCTTGAAATAACTATATGACGCAGTGGAAATTGCCAGGACAAAGCAAAATATAACCTTGAAAGTATTTACGCGAAAAAATTCTTGAGATAAGAATAACCTTGAATATGTTGTTACATATATTTGGCTGGCACAGTTGCGCAACATTACTCTGTGACGTCATCATGGAATGTTGTAGGGGCTTTTAGAATGAACAAAATACATGCATATCCAGACCTTGTCTTGTAAAAGAGGCTTAGAATCCCTCTTGTAAAAGTGGCTCAGAAACCCTCTTGTAAAAGTGGCTTAGAATCCCTCTTGTAAAAGTGGCGCACAAACCGTGGCCCAGAACCCCTCTTGTAAAAGTGGCTCAGAATCCCCCCCAACTGATCCAGAACCGGCCCTACACATCTAATAATGGTCATGCCGTAATTGCAACAAGTTACTTTTTCAGCGTTAAAAAATGAAAAAATAATTTGGCTGTCATTGCAGCCTGCTAACGGCGCGGCGGCTTCAAACGGGTTACCAACAGGGGCCCAACTTCAATGGCAGCCACTTTGTTTTTTAATGCTGAAAAAGCAACTTGTGGCAATTACGGCATGATCATTTAACGTAAAGTTTAACGTATTATTATAATTGCAACAGTTTACATATTTATTTTGCTTATTTTAATAATTATAATGCCATATTACTTTAGCATTACTTTAGTATTACTTTAGCATAACGCTGTAGCGTTATGCTTGCGTTCGGCCCGTCCGCCAGGGTAAATACGCGAACAAGTCTTCCCTTTCCGGCATTAAAGTGTTAGGTAGCGGTAATTGAGTGGTGCTAATTGTAGTGAATTTGCAGTGGAATTTGAGGTGAGTTGATGGGAGGAGTGCAGTTAGAGGGTTTTATGAGTGAGAGTTTGTATGTTGAAAGAATTAAAGTGAAGAGGTGTGTGATATTTTGAGAGTTTAAGACTATTTTGGGTAGGCTGAGAGGTTAGTTTCTTTAGCGAGAGGAGCAGGGTGGGAGACAGGTGCAGCCTAGTAGCGGCGACAGGGAGGGATAGGGAGAGAAGCACGGAAGAAGGTAAGCAAGTTACGTAAGGCGATACGGACAGAGGTTGCTTCGAATCGTTTTGATGGATTCAGAAGAGGAAGTATTCTGTACGCCGAAAATTGAGACGAAAAAGAGCGAATAATAGAGGAAAACGGTAGAGAGGGAGAGATTGAGGGCGGATAGTTTTGTTCAATCGAACCATTCATGAATAGAAAGAGGGATAGAACGGAAAGAGGAAGTAGTGAAGACAAGATAGAAGTAGGATCCACCCTAAAAACCCAAAAATGATCATACCACCACCGGGAAAAGATAAAAATAGAGCGGGGAGAAAGACAATGGGAAAGAAAAAGTTGAACATAGAGGACAAATAGAAGTTGAAAAGTTAAAGCTAGAAGAATTGCGGGAAATGATGATAGAGGTAACACATATGAACGAAAAAAGGCAGGAAGAAAGAGGAAATAAAGCAAGAAATTAGGAAAGAAATGACCAAACTTAGAAAAGAGATGCGAAAATGAGAAGAAGTTAGGGAAAATTTGGAAAAAGGGATGCAGTATTTAAAACAAAGATTAGAAAACCAAGATGAACATAATAAAAAGGTAACACAGTTGGAAGATAGGATAGTGAAGATTGAAAAATCAAACCGGAAGTTTGGTGAAGGGAAGAGTGGAAATATTGAGAGGGCAAGGCTAAGGGAAATAGAAAGAAGATTAGAAAGGAAAGAAAAACATAATGATAAACGGTCTACGATTAGAAGGGAAGGAATTGAAAGAAGGAGTGGAGGATGTGCTAAAAAGGATAGATGCTAAAGTAGAGATAGAGGAGATGCGAAGTGTAGGAAAGGAAACGCGAAGAGGGAAAAATGGTACTAGTTAAACTAAAGAAATGGGAACATAAGAGGGAAGTGTTGACAAAGAAGAGGTTGTTATATGGAAGCTCGGAGAGAATAGAGGATGATTTGACATAGGTAGAAAGGAATATGCAGTATAAGTTAAGGCAAATAGCGGAAGAGAAAAGAAGTAAGGGGAAAAGAACGTGGGTTATGTATGTCAGAATACAGATAGATGGTGTATGGTGGGATTGGGACAAAGAAAGGGAAGAGTTAATATAGCCGGGAAACTAGGAGAGAAAGGAACGGGAGATAGGAAAATAAGAAATGGTAAGAAACGAAAAGAGACGAGAAACGAAAGCAGGGAAGAATGGAGGATGTGTTACTGGAATATATCAGAATTGGAGAGAAAGGATAGGGAGTTTATGAGACATTTGGCACAACGAGATGTAGTAGTAATGATGGAGAATTGGCTAGATGAAAACGGATGGGAAAGAGTAAGGGGAAGGTTACCAAGAAGTTACAAGGATATTGAAATGGTAAAATGGAAAAAATATTTTATGGATTTGCTAGGAGGGGTAGAGAGAAAAGTTAGGAAAGCCAGGAAAATATGGTAGAAAAAGAGATGAGGAAGAGAACATAACAAGGGAAGAAATAGTCAAGGTGTTAGGAATAATGAAAGATGGAAATGCACTTGGTATAGATGAGAGTCTAAATGAAGTCTGGAAATATGGGGGTACAGAACTAAAGGAATGGGCATGGGTAATGTGTATTAGAGTATGAGAGGGGTGGCCAGAGTTATGGAAAGAAGGAGTAGTGGTACCCATAGTGAAGAAAGGCAAATGGGAGGAGGTTAAAGATTATACGGGTGCGACGCTTATGCCAACATTGTATAATGTAGATGTAACGATTCTGTAGAAGAGATTGAAGAAAGAAGTTGAGGAAAAAAGGATAGAGCCACTGAATAAGACAGGGTTTAGAAAAGGGATGGGGGTGATGGACAATATATATGTTCTGAAGTATCTGTTAAATAAAAGGACTGAAAGGGGTTAAGGGGCAATGATAGCAATGTTCGTAGACTTAAAAGCAGCGTATGACTCCTTGGACCGAGTAGAGATAGAAAATGTTATGGTGAAAAAGGGAATATGGGAGACCTTAATAAAGAGAGTATCGGAAATTTTCAGAGAGACAAAAAGCGGGGTAAAGGTAGGTAGGATGTTTTTTGAGCCCACTTTTATGTAATATATTAATCTCAGATGGCATACGTGGACGATATAGTGTTGATAGCAGAGGATGAAGAAGGGATGATGGGCTTAATTACAGGATTCGAAAAATACTTAAGTGGGAAAAAGTTGAAATTAAATGTAGAAAAGACAAAGATAATGAGGTTTAGAAAAGGAGCGGGAAGAAAGAAAGAATGAACTGGGAGATGGAAGGGAATAAAGTTAGAAGAAGTAAGGGAGTTTAAATATTTGGGCTATAACTTGCAAATGAATGTATATCAAAGAGCTCATATAAGAGAAAGGCTAAAAAAAGCGGCAGGGATAATGTAGGGAGCTTCCATAAAGGATGTCACAGTTTTTTGGCAAATTTTCGACCCCCTCCCCCATTGTCACATTGTGTCAATGGGATCTCAATGTCCTCTGTCACAGACTGTCAAAATTCGGCTACCCCCCCCCCCCTAAAACTGTGACATGCTTTATGGAAGCTCCCGAAATAGATATGGGAAATAGGAAAAATAAGGTTCAAGAAAGATTGGAGAAGGAGAATGTGGTTATTTGATACGCTGGTATGGCCGGTATTAGGTTATGGAGCGGAGATATGGGGATGGAAGTAAAGGAAAGAGATTGAGAGTTTACAAGAAAGTTATATAAGGTGGACGCTAGGAGTAGACTGGAGGATGCCTGGATATATGGTTAGAGTAGAAGCACAGACGGATATACTAAGTACTAGAGCGGGTAGGAAAGCATGGCGACTTGAGAAGAAGTTAAGAGAGGGGAAGGGAGGGGATTTAGCGGAAAAGTGTTTGAAAGAGGTAGAAGAAAGGAGAAGGAGGGCTGTAAAACTAACAAGATGGGAAGAAGAAAGGAGGGAGTTTTTTAGCGCTAGAGATATAGGAGAGGGGAATGGAATAAGCTGTGAAGAATTGGAGATAAGGGACAGGGAAAGAAAATTAATGGAAAGATGGGAAATAATTGAGGAATCAAAATATAATAAATGGTATAAGATGATAAAAAAGGAAGGAGTACCAAAGTATTTAGAAAAGGGATGGGGAGAGAGAAGATGGACCAGAATAGCAAGATTTAGATTGGGAAACGAGGTAAGGGAGGGGATGTATTGGGAAAAGGAAGAGAAAAGAAAGTGCAGAATATGTGAATGGGAGGAGGAAACATGGGAGCATGTATGGGAAGGATGTAGGAGAGGAATGGAAGATAAAGGAAGCTGGAAAGAGAATGTGGTAAAGATTCTAGGGGAGGATGGAATGGGTGAGGAGTGGATAAAGGAGTTGGAGGGGGCTAGAGAGGCGAATGAGAAAGAATGAAAGAATGTTTGTGGAAAAATGACAAAATGAGAATGAGATAGAAGAGAAGTGAAAGTGAAAGAAAAAGGAAACGGAAGTCGCATAGATTAGAAGCGTAAAGATCTGTAAGTAGTTACAGGTAGTTATTATGAATAGTAGATTAAGATGCTGATGCATTCGCTCTCACTCGCTCGCTTTCTCGCTTTCGATCGCTCGCTCACTCTTCCGACAGTAAAATTGCGCTATATTAATATATAAGTAAGGAGCTAGATATAAAAGTTTATGTAAATAGTTGTAAATATTTGTAAATAGTTAGGATAAGATAATATAAAGTTTGTAGATGGTCTTGTAAGAAACGGAAGTCATGTAAATCCTTAGGGGACACATTATGAATAAAGAAGAAGAATTCGCGAATAAAATTTAGTCGTAAGATAGAGCGATTCAAAACTTACGGACCTTAACAAAGGGGTTAACGTGTTTCAAAATATCAGAAAAAACTTTACGTAATTTATACACGGCCTCCAAGCATTTGTGTGTGGAAATGAAAATAATTGGAATTAAACAAATGAGTCTCTAAAATAGTATGGGCACCACTTCAGTTGATTTCAGTTCAGTCCAAGCATTTTAATAATAAAATTTCATTAACTACTTTAAAAAACGAATGAGTCCATTCGAAATGGCTCAAGTATATCGATCTTGTTAACACTATCGTAACGATTCTGGAAAGTTTGAGAAACTTTAATCAACGAAGATTTAATCGACGTTTAAGTTGAGAGATTTTTAACCTATCGTCCCTGAAGTACAATCAACATGGATTACAAGTCGTTCTTTATAGACTTTATGGCAGGAGGGATTTCTGCAGCGATTTCGAAAACCGCAGTCGCACCCATAGAACGAGTAAAAATACTCCTTCAAGTGCAAGAAACTTCGCAACATATAAAAGTTGAACAACGTTACAAAGGTGAATGTCTCTTAAATTTTAGAATTTTAGTCAAATTATCTTCTTTAAACATTCTAAAAAAGTAACGGCACGTGCATAAATTACGTAA
>CAKNWU010088532.1:0-10569 GCA_932072015.1 Andricus quercustozae | reverse complement strand
TACATCTCTTTCTTGTCATTCTCCTTAACTATGATGTTTTTGTCAGCTGGTGTCGAAAATTCGATAACGAACATGGTTCGTTTCTCGAAGTCACGAAAAACTATGTCAGGCCTCGAGTGCGCAATAGAAACAATTGTAGAGAATATGAAGTTCCAGTATATCCGACACTTCCCATTCTCGACAAATGACTCTATTTCCCTAGGAGCGTTTAGCGGAGCGGTATTTGGGCTGATGCGTAAGAGTGACAGAGATGGTAATAAAGCACTCTTAGTGCCGCATTCTGCATTTGGATGTAGGTCGTTCCCGCATGAATGTATTGGCTCAAAATTTGGCGACAGTATGCTAGAGTGGAAGTGACACCGTCTTGCCACGCCAAAATGAAACCTTCCGTGCCCGACTTCAATCCGGGTGATTTAAGGAAAGCAAACGTTAGCTCATACGACATCGACAGATCCTCCACATTTCTGCGGAAGATGCCGTGCATCTTCTTCTCGAGGAGCTGCTCGGGGAAGTTTTTCTCCTGTGAATCAGCTTTGATGCATTTTGCTCATCCCTGATATTAAAGTCAAGGCCGAGTGTTTCAGCAGCCTTCTCCGCTGCTTTGTACAGAAACGCCCCTTTGCCCACTTCTTCGTGTTTCCTGGCCATTTTAAGAAGAGTGTCTTGTCCACTTGAGACTATATGTGCTGTACCCAGAATGATCCTGTTGTGAAGACATTCAAGATTTAGTATTCCGCGACCACCTTGACGGCGTGAGATGTAAAGTGAGATGGAAGCAAGCATGTTCATCGCAGATACTTTATTCCTCGTGGACAGTTCGGAAGACCAAATCCGTCAGATGAGACGTTTGTATCTGCATCGAAGAGTATAATTTATAGATGTCACGTCCTGAACGCAGCTCTGTGGCTCGCCCAGTATAGGCCTCTCCAGTGCCAAGGTGTCGTATAGCGCTTCTGTCGACGAGCTCAGGGTCTTCCGGGATGCCATTAAGTGTTCCTTTCTACAAAAAAACCTTAGCGCACTTTTCTAACCCGAACTCCATTCCAATCTCTTGAGTGTATTCTTTGACTTTCGATTTCCAGGTTTGCCACAGAGGTACCTTCGGAATAGCGAAGTGCGAGAGATAGTGGCAATAATGTGAGGCAAACGAGGGGACAGCTCATAGTGTCGCCCTGAAACACACCTCTCTGAATCTTGATTTTGCAATGCAATTCTAATGATATTACTTTGTTAAATGACAAAGAAGCATACATATTTAACATATTTAACATATGCTTTACTTGTAATATTACGATCAACTCTGAGAGAATTTACCTTGATAATGGCTACTAGAAGGTCATATGCATGCATATATGAGCCTTATTAGTTTTGAGAACACGTGATGTAAATCCCAACAGCTGACCAATAGAATTTTTCTTTTTAAAATTAATTTCATGATTGCTCTTGTTGTTAGGCTTGATATTTATTATAGTACTATTATTTTGCACATTCTTTTGCATATATTTCTTAATATTATCACCGTTAGCGGGTACTGTTATAACAGAAAAGTCTCCATTCGTCAAAGTTTCGTAGGGAAGAGTCAGCACGTTTTAGACAGGAGTACCTCTGGGACAAGTCAATTTCAAAATACAAAATCAAGTATAAGCCTTTGTTTCCTATTAAACTATGCTTTTTTGACTCCAATGAACCTTGCCAAATGGTGCTTAAATATCATGAAAATAAGTTTTGCAAGTCTGATAGTAAAAATGTAGTTTTGCGATATTTTAGAATGTTCTCTTTTTTAGAGTTTTATATTACATGTATTTTTTATTTTAATAATATAGTTTAATTATTTTTTTATAAAAAGATTTGTATGCACTTGAAGAATTAATAATACCTAAGAAAGTCAAAACGGTACTTTTGGGGAAATATTTAGTGATACGTGTTGAACAGGATTGCAATCGATAACATACAAACAAGTTGTTTAAAAATGTAAATAAAATTAATTTCTATGAGGTTTAATAATGATAACAATAATAAAGAGCCTGGGTGGCTCAGGCGGTTAGGTAATCAGACTTCATGTTAGAGGTGCGGAGTTCGATCCTTTAGTCAGTAATTCTGGAAACTTTTCTATGTAGTTTTATTGAGGTTCTGGTACTTCGGACCCCACTTTATGCTGTGGGTCCCTCCGCAATACACTTGGCTGCCAGTTGTGTCCAATACATAAGGTATTATTGTCTATTAATAGCGAGATGTTTTAATAAATTGTTTAAACAAATTATTAGTATTTACAGCAATTTTCTCTTAGAATATAGTTAAAAAGTCGCGATTTTTCGCATTTTTTTTACTTGTTTTCAACTTTTCAGTTAGAGCGAGGCAATAATCAATTAAATTTATCAGAAATAATTATTTAACCTATTCATTGTTCTTTAAAACAGCATTCTCTTAGATTAATGCTAGAAATCTACTGGCTCTTTTGGAGCTGACGCGTGCTTAGAGGTGTTCGGGACAGCGAAGAACAACTCTTTAAGGGTTTCCTGAGTAACAGATTCCGAGAGGTGTTTCTCAGGGTACAATGTCCAGATCCGGGTGGCTAAAGATGGATCAAAGGTACAGAATGTTCATTCTCCGTTCTAGAGCCGCGCCTACTTAATGGTCTCAAAAACCCCATCGATTTGTTCTCTGTCCATTAAGTGATGATTACAGAGGGATGGTTTCATAAACACGCAGCTTAATGGCAAATGAATCAGGTCGTTACACTTGCGGTATCATTACGATTAATTGCCACTCTTTGTAACGTCACTACTTCACCACATTTGTTTAATTCTTATTATTTAGTTGGTAATTTTTAGTTAATTATTAACCCTTTAAGTTATTTTTTAAGATAGTTTTATGAGGCTGGAATGGATATTTGCTTGGTAGTTCGATTTAAATCAGCGAAAGTTTTCGCCGCACCGTAAACTAAGGAATTGATGGTTCAGAGGTCGGACACAATGTGCCTGATTTTCGCGATTGGACGTAATTTCGCTTCCTCCACTTCGTCTGCAGCTTGTTCATGCAGTGGTGGTGAAAGCGCTTCGTGTTTATATGCAGTTTTCAAAAGGTAGGCAGCTTGATTTGGCAAAGATTTTTGCGGAACGTGCTGAAACTCTAGGTATTTCTGAAAACAAAGATAGTGCATACGAGCCATAAGGCCTCCGTGATCCTGGAGTCGATTCATCCGCTCAATGTAAGCGTTTCGCCGGTTCGTCGCCATGTTTAATTCCAAATTATTTGCAGCTCCCCGAACTCTAGGGTGATCGGCACTGTTTGCCGACACATTGTCGGGTGCTCTGCGCGTGTGATCGTTTTGAACCATATGTACAAATGGATTTAGTGTTGTCATTATTGTTCCCACAAGCAGCAGGGAAAGGGTTCGTCCGTCTTTGTAGAGCCCCGCATACGAGGATATGGCTACATACGAGTACTCTGGGTGGTCGCCTGGTATCCCAGAGTCACCATTTAAGACACCTCACCCAGGTGCTATTCAGCTTTTGACACGGTAATTGCGCCTCCGCTTGGACGTTTGTCCTTCAGCACCATCACTGGACAATTGTCCGCAACCTGAGGACGAATTCGGAGGCTTTGGCATAGGCCCTCCGGTTCGAATCTATTATAGAAAATGGCACCCGCTCCTGACGACATCGCTGTAACGTTTTGGCTATTACCACGTCCTTTGACCGTGAGGTAGGCGGTTACTGTCTCTGATGGACTTAATACGACGACCCGGCAGGGCTTGTGCACCCTGAGAATATGGAGCAAACAAAAGACCACCGCCTTGTGCATTTTATCCGCAAGTTACTTAGCAACGTGGTCGGTTTTTCGAGTGCACGACATAAACAATTGGCGAGAATATGTAGTTTCAGTATATTCGGCACTTCTCAATCTCCAAATCTGACTCTTTTTCCGTGAGAGCGTTTTGTGGAGCGGTATCAGGTACATCCAAAGGCAAAATGCGGCAGTAAGAGTGATTTATTACCATCTATTTCAATCTTATGGCATTAGCCATGACACCACTCCGCCAAAGGTTCCACGGAAAATAGAATCATTTGTGCAAAATGAGAAGTGCCGCATATACTGGAACTTCATATTCTCGTTAATTATTTCCGTCGCGCACTCGAGGCCTGCCATAGTTCTCGTTGACTTCGAGAAGCAAACCATGCTCGTTCTCGAATTTTCGGCAGACTGTGACCACCTATATCACGGTCGTGAGACGCGGTTACAGCTGAAACGTTACCCCGATTTTGACGGGAGCGGATCCAATTTTGTAGAATGGCACCCGCTCCCGGTGAAATCCCTCGGTTGTGCTTATGAGAAACTTTTATATATCTGGCCCGACCAGCTCTCTTTATGAGCGGAGATGATGACCCTTTAAAGAGGCTACCGGACGCGTCCTTAGACCCCACTACAAGGCGTAAGCAGCCGTGCTGGTGGCTGCATGACACCAATGATTGGTGTCTCAACCAGTGCCTCTGGGATACCAGACGAGATCTCAAAGTATATACATTACCGAAAGAAAGTTTGGGTACATTTCCTTTGACTGTTTGAAAATTCATGCTTCACTTCAAAGACGAATATCAGTGCAGGAGCTAAATCCAAGACATTGTATGTAAACTCATTTGAAAGATTTGACAATTTTGCGTCGAATCAGCGCTGTTTGCTGCAAAAAGTGTGGTGTATTTAGCCACTTAGCCTTCGTCAATGTCGGGTTGTCAAAAAAGTCATTTGATGATCTGAAAAAGGAATTAATTGATTTTATTTGCGTAGCTAATCCTTTACTTACAATAATTTCTCCTGCCCCTGTCACTGCTGCGGCCCTGCCACCTGGATACAGCCGGGCGATTCACAGTGCGGTCTTACAAGCACAGAGGAAAGCGCGCAAGAACAAATCAGAAACCTTTTAAAGGAATTCGAAAATAAGCAGCATGAGTGGATTTCCAAGATTAACACTACGGTTTAGGAAATTAAGACACACATTTCAGAGAATTCTCGCAGAATCAATTTTCTCGAAAGTTCGACTGTTAGCAATGTGGTTTTCCATCGGCCTTGGAATCAGTTGCCAAGCCACTTAATGCTCCCTTTGCAAAAAGTGACCTTCTAAATGTTTATAGTATTCGTAAATCCCCTCTATCCAATCCACTGCTTGCACCTATCAGCGTTGCCATGTTGAGCAGAAAGTTGGTGAGGCATAAGATAATTGAGGAGGGGAAAGAAATTCAAGACTTCTCAACGACCAATCTTGGCTGGCCAGATAATGATAAAAGTCTAATTTTCATACATGAAGCTTTGACGCCCTTTAATCGAAAGATCTACGCTTCTGCATTGGATTTAAGGAGAAAAAATATGATTAAATATCTTTGGATTTGAGGAGGAAAGATCATTTGTCGAAATGATGATGGCATGCCTAGGATTCAACTCTCACTGCTACAACACATAAAACGATTTCAATAGCAATTAGGCTATCTACGGCAGGTCTGTCCAGAGAGCCGCAATTTCTTCGAAATTTCTTATTTGCCGGATGGGACTTTAACACCACCACCGACCTCTACTCATTCAACTTCACGAGATCCACCAACCCTCTATCCTCTGGACCTGAGAAGAGGGCAGCAGTGGTGGAACTCGAACATGTGGCGATTGAGTCGACTTCGCCTCTCTGGGCAGACCTGTCCTACGGAATGGTTACGCACACAATGGTGTTGTCTATTATTAATCTCGATGTTAAGTTTTTTAGTTACTGTTCCTTTATTGTTAATAGTTAATTAGAGCTTTCGCCCTTCGACGTGATCTATTGAGTTATGTAAATGTAGTATAGCTAAATGTACGTCATGTGATCTATTGACCGCGAAAATACAAGTGTTAGATTATTTTTATAAGAGAAATAATTTAAAATTAAATGTATGGTCCAAAGTGTGTGAATAAGCCACTAGAGCGGTACTTCAATTATCTTTTTTACAACTGTTAACATGCTCTCTAATTATAACTTTCATGTACCTACTAGTTTGCCCAATATAGGCACAGCCACACTCACATGGAATGTAATATATTACGTGCGTTTTCCAGTCAAAAGGCGTAACACCTTTACCTTTGAAAAAGCATCTGAAAGGGTCTTTATCATATGTGTAAACAATCTTAGCATTAAAAGGCTTGTAGATTCTCTGGTAAAATTTATAAAATAGTCTCACAAATGGTAGAACCACGATGTTTTCAAAATTAATTTCATGTTGATTGTTAACGATACTAAGTGTGTTATGCTTATTGTTTATAAATTCTATTCTCTCAAAAACATATTTTTTACTGAAAGTTAACAAATCTGCCAGAGCTCGGATGATGGGTCTCATAAAATACCCATTTTTTGTTTACTATTCTATCATAAAAACAAATTATTATCTTATCCATTTAGGAGTTGTGGCAACGGTGTTTTTACATTGATGCAGTGAGTTCGGACGTAAGTTGAGGTTACCTTTGTACTTTACCTCTTATTGTACTTAGTGATAACTAGCCTACGAATCAGTGTTTTAGGTGGTGGATTGGCGTCTTATTTTTATTGTACTGATGAGGCCCTTCGTCGAAGGGCGAAAGCTCTAACTAACTATTAACAATAAAGGACCAGTAGCTCAAAAACTTAACATCGAGATTATTAATATCCACATCTGGTCAAAAACATAAAAATCTATAGAAGTTGTCTATTATTGTTGGGCTATCTGATGCCCATCGGTAAATATCCCGACAATATTTTTAAGTTCTTCGTACCTTGTACATATTGATTTTGGGTTTTTTTTTAAAGAATATTTGTATAATATTAGGCTTAGTTGTTTATCTCGGATACCTTAATTGTTTTAATACCTAGCTGTCCGGATATCCAGATATCGATTTACTAAATGTCAATTTTTACGCGTGCTTTGTGAGCTTCTTATTTTTTAATTGCTTTCCTATAAAATGTTTCTTTTAATATATCAATGGTTACCTTAAGCATTTCTCATGTTAACGTCCAGTCTCTCTTGGCACATTTTCTAGAATTCAAGAATTTTTTCAGCAGATGTTCCTGCCATATAATAGCTGTTTCTGAGTTATGGTTAACTCCAAATATACCCCCTACCCTCGCTGCATTTGACAACTATTCGCTATTTCGAAGAGACAGAGATGAGAGAATAGGTGGTCTTTGGTTTACTCTTCGTGACTCTCGATTGTACCTCATTATTCCACTCACCGTACTGTTCGTTCGAGTACTCGTATTGACTGAATGCTTGTAGACGATATTGATAAGGGTGTCTCCTACGAACAACATGCTATCCCTTTTCTCTCCAACTATGACTTTATTTACATTACCTTTAAATTTTCTCCATAATCTAAATTCAAAACAAACACAAAGGCTTGTGCGGAATCTCTTTAATATTGATGAACATACATTCTACGAACACCTGATGACGTATGATTGTGAAAAAAGATTACTAGGTACAGATATAAATAATCAAATCGACGCTCTGACTAATTACCGAACGTGATGGCAAGCACCGACTTGCAAAAAGTACAAAAAGCAGTATAACACTAGCTTAATTTTGTAAACTCAGGAACGTAGTTTAAACTAAGATTAGAGATGCGTTCAGTCAATATAATAATAATGAGATTGCACATAGGGACAAAAAAGAGGACATTTGGCATCTCCATAGATGTTTATACTTAATACCACCCACGCACGAATCTATAGATCGTAATTTTCCGCCTAATGACCTTTTAAAGACTTTTTTTACATTTCCAGTTCCAGACCTATCATCATATTTCCCACCCGTCTTAATTTAACATTTAATGACTATGACTTCTTTTTCGATAACATCACACCTGAAATACGTCTGAAACAAACACTTGATCGAACGCACAGAGCACCCGACAATGGGTCGCAAAGAATACCGATCATCCCAGAGTTTGGGGTGCTGAAAATAATTTAGATGGAAACACGACGACCAACCAGCAAAACGCCCACCTTGAGTGGACGAATCAACTCAAGGATCACTTGCTAGACTGCTATGATGCCAGCATTATCCCTGTTCACTAAGGTTTCTCGCAAGTTTCTCCTAAGCCCCAAGATCTAGCTGAAATGGATGCCTACCCTCGTGGAAAAATCTCACAAGAGTCCGACCACTGGACCATCAATTGCTCAGTTTATGGTGCTGCGAGAGCTTTGGCTGATTCAAAGTGAAGACACAAACCGACGATGGATCAAAAGACCAAAAGACGCTTTCATCAAGTAAACAAGAAGATTGGATGGGCAAGGCGGAATGCGTCCCGTGTTCAATGTGTGTTTGACTACATAACATCTGGTAGACCGTTAGCGGAAAGGGTTCGAAAGTTCGCCCAAGAACTGAGGATCTTGAATCACACACTGAACAAGTCAAAGCTTCTCGCTGACCCATCTCGCCCAAACGATCTCACCCAAGCCCAACAAGGTAGAACTTTTTGGATAGAGGTATACAAGATCCCGAAAACACTAAAGTTGAAAGAAGATACTGACAATATCATCCGCTTCAAGGAATTTTGCGACAACCTCATAAAATCTGAAGAGTAATGTCCATCAATCACTGCCGAAGAGGTGACAAAAATACTTAGAGGCCGAAAGAACATTTCCGGTGCTGGACCATATTGTATCAAGAACTTCTGATTGAAGATGTTTACTTCTACACACCAACTTTTGGCCCGCATATTCACCTCATATTTAAAGTCGGAGACGCCCATTCCGCAGTGGCTGGTGTTAGGACGCACTATACTCCTACGGAAAAAAGGAAACTTGTCCAACCCAGAGAATTACAAGCCAATAACTTGTTTGAGCACACTGTATAAGATCTTTACAGCTGTCCTAAACAACAGGATTATTCAGCGAATTGAGCCAGTGTGGCATGAGATGTACGAACAACGTGGCTCGAAAAATAGTGTAGCAGGCTGTCGAGAGAACCTGCTAATTGACAGGTGTGTCTGTAAAGACGCTGCAGCCCATCAACGCGTTCTGTCAATGGCCTGGATTGACTACCGGAAAGCTTTCGATTCAACCTCTCGTAGATTTATCATCTGTCTGTTAGAAAGCTTGAAGGTGAATCCACACTAGTGAGATGCATAGAGCAATTGATGCCTCTTTGGAAAACTAGATTTACTACCTCATCTGGAACTTCTTCTTCTGGATACTTCTGTAGCGACACTAACCAACGCTAGTATAAGGTCACTCATGTATTTTATATGGATGACCTGAAGATCTATGCCTCTAGTCCAAGAAAACTTCAAACTGCCATAAATATCGTCAAGAAGCACACAGGAGAGATTGGGATGGACTTTCGATTGGATAAATGGGCCAAAATTCATCTGAAGAAAGGAAAGATTGTTGGCATTCCCAAGGACCCTGAGCCTGTGGATATAAGTATTATCAGACATCTTAAAACTGGAGAGAACTATGCATAGCTGGGCGTGCCTCAAAGCCGTATTCAGGACGTAAATTCAGTTAAAGGGTCTCTCCGAAGCAGCTACAAGCATCTTCTTCGACAGATTTGATCTTCCAATCTTTTGGCGTTGAACAAGGTATCTGCGACTAACATGCTTGCCGTCCCGGTTCTACTCTACTCGTCTGGGGTGGTTCAATAGACGAAGAAAGAACTTAGGGTCAGGAACCACGAAATGATTGGTGAAGGACCGTTCCTTTACAAATCCGCGGAGCAAGTAGCCGAGACCTTGCCCTGAATTTTAATATCAGCTTTTCTCAGATCATAGAGGTACAGAGGGTTTTATTTTCGCATGCCAGGACGGTGTGATTTCCACCTTAGCATACTGTGACCGTATTTTATGTCAAGAAGGTCCAAGCGATAGGTGCAGAGCGTGTAATGCACACGCTGAGTACCCAGAACACATACTATCTGGGTGTCCCACCCACGTAGGAACGACGTATCTCTACAGACATAATACGGTCCTAAGAGTGCTTTATTACCATCTTTGTCGCTCTTGCGGTGTTGGCCGCGACACTGCCCTTCCGAACGCTCCAAGGGAGATAAAGTCAAATGTCCAAAACGAGAAGTGCCAAATTCTCTTGAACTACGATTTTCGGACAGCAGTCTCCGTTAAAAACTCGAGGCCTGACATTGTTCTCCAAGACTTCGAGAAAGGAACTATATTCGTGATCGAATCCTCGGCTCCGTCCGAATACAATATCAATGTCAAGGAGAAAGAAAAGGAGGAAAGGTATCAAGACCTTAAAAGGGAGCTGCAACGACTGTACCCAAAATATTCGGTACAAGTAATTTTCTTTGTGATAGGTGCTCTCGGAGGTGCGAAACTATCAGTGGTCCTCAAAACACTTAAGGGTGTCGCTGGCCTGTCTTTCTGATTTCATCGTGTCCTGTGACCACCCATCTTACGGTTGTGAGACGGGGCCATAAGTGTGATATACCGCTGTTCTACTGGGAGCCCGTATCATTTTTGGATGGCAGTTGCTCACTCCACTGGGATTCGAACACCAGATCAACTGATTTCCGGTCAGGTACTCTACCAATTGAGCTACAGAGGGATCGAAGATAGATT
>CAKNWU010088500.1:0-11976 GCA_932072015.1 Andricus quercustozae | reverse complement strand
AGTAGAAAAATAATATTTGGTTGGTTGAGGATTCAACTAAATTTTGTTGTAAAATTCGTCTTTCTGGAATCAGTGCAACTATTTTTTATTTGAAATAAAAACATTTTGTTTAAAATATCAACTATGCATTACGTTTTTGCTTAAGAATTCATCTTATTTGGTTAAAAATTGAACTATTTGGTTGAAAATTAACTTTTTTGTGAACATTTTTATTTGACATATCTGAAATCTTCAAAAATCTTTTTGAATTTTCACAAGAATCATAGGAAAGTGTTGTTTATATAACCGCAAAAAAATAATAAACTTAAAAATTAAATAGTTATTCGCAACTTTTATTATGTATGACAATTCATTTCCCCTTCAAATAGACACACTATACGTGTGAGTAAAGCGTGATTGATGATACTAGTCTCTCTAAAATTAAATTAAGAATTTTTCTTGAAGAAAAGTTCTGAATCAGTCAAGAATTGACTTCTGCAAGATATATTGAACCTCGTTTTTTGATTTCGCCCCATTACGGCAATAGTCTAATGAATGCATAAACTGGCACTGAATGTTGCCTAATCATTTAATATTTGTTACAGTACTGTTACATTAAACAACAAGGGATAATAATAGTTTAACCTAATGCTAATGTTCAAAATTTACATTAATGGTCTTAAAATGTTCATGTGAAAAGCAGGATGTCATATACGCGCAGAATAATAGTTACATTAATTTTATTTGATAACAGAAGTTCTTAGTGAAATCAGTAAATAAATTAAAATGTGTTCCTCAGGCCATGTTTTCTTTCTTATTTTCTACAATCATACCGCCTCCCTGTCTCCACACCCTCTTCAAAAATTCTAGTAGATACACGGAGACGAATCCCCTTGAGTATTTAGCAGAGAAGATTGAAGAGGTCCATTCGGCGACTGGAAGCTTGCAATCATGTAGGTAAACATGGTGGGAACAGAGGACAGAAGAAAGATTGACTTTTCGGACTTGACTTACGGATTAGACAAGTTTGAAATGTTTACACAGCGGAGCGAACTTGCCGATAAAGATCAAAGGATTGCGGGCTCCCGGCAAGGACTCGGGCTCCTCCCAATGTCCCTTCGACAAGCTCGCTAATGACTGGGATTTTTCACCTAAAATCCGGAAAAACCTACAGCATTTTGCACATTTTTTAACTAACATAAGTAGGCCACTGAAGCATCAATTTTTTTAAAGACAGTTTGTTTCATTCAAATATTGCATAATTGTTGCAATTTTTCGTGTTTTTTTTTTCATTCAAAATAGTTATATATTTTTAGAGATATACACCTATGCCCTACATACAAATTTCTATAACGTATACAAAAATCAATTATTGACATTCCTTACTCTTCTGTTGAAAACAATTACACTGATGAAGTGCTTAATGTAACAAAATACGAAATGTTTATATAGAAACACTAATTATTAGCATAAGTTTTGTCTGGAAACATAGTGATCTATATACTAAATATACTTATGCAAGGAAAATAAAATAATGTCAACTTGAAAAGAATGTTGTCGAAATCGGCGTCAGGTATATCTTTCGACAAGAGAAAACGACCGGAAATACTTTGAGTTTCGGATAAGTCGTCGACTTTTCATTTTCGACGACTTATGAGGGTTCTTAACAAGCACATTGTCTTACGAAGTAGGAAATACCAGCTACGCTTTCCTTCGCTAAAAGCCAACTCCCCCTAACACTTACCGAGTTAAGTCGACTTACGTGACTTTCGATTTAATATGTGTACCTGCTCTCAAAATCCTTCACGTTTATGGATTTCCCCACGTATGGGGAAAAACGTCCGAAAGTGACTTGCGAAATTTGACTAAATATCACATCTTCTTTCAATAAGTCAAACCTGCAATTAATATTTTTTAATCATTGTTACAATAGTGTGATTTCGCGTGTTAGTTCATCAATTTAATCTCGTCGACCTGTTGTAAATTCTAAACAATAACTTGTTTTGTGCAATACCGTTACATTGTTGTTACAATACTTTATAATTTGTTTGGAAATGAGAAATTTAAATTGCATTTTTTTTCAGACGAATGTTTCCATCGATGCAGATAAGTGTGAGCGGATTACAGAAACGAGCCCATTATCGTGTGGTCTTGGAGGTGGCGCCGGTGACGGACCGCCGGCATAAGTATGTGATTGACGGAGGGGCGGAAAGTGGCAATGGAAAAACATCTTCGAGGGGTTGGACGACTGCTGGTCCTGCTGAGCCTCAACCTCCTCAAAATCGCAGGATCTATTTACATCCCGAGGGCCCAGCGACTGGCGCCCATTGGATGCAACATCCCATTAACTTTAGCAAGTTGAAGCTCACCAACAACGCCGTTGAACAGCACACTAATGTAAGCCACACACTTAAACCTTAACTATAATCATTCTTTTTTTTAATTATACAGCCCTAATATTATCATACATTTACATAAATTGAAAGAAACTCGATTTTGAAAGGGATACCAACAAACATGGGTAAATAAGAGTTTAGTAAAAGTCACAAAACAGAAACTAAGATGTTCTAGAACAGATTAATAATTCATTCCTTGAAGTTTTAAAACTTTTGACATATAACTCAATTGAAACAAATGACATGGAACGTCTGTAACACTGTTATGTAACACTTACATAACAACTGTTACACAACAGTTCTTACTCTCAGTTTTGAAACAATGACGTAACTCAGCTGTAACTGTTATAGAATAATTACAGAACGTGTTTGCTTATAGTTTGGTTATAGGAATATATTCTGATCATCAATTATTTCAAATTTAATCCTTGTGTCTTTATTCTACATTAAAAAGTAAATGTTTGATATCATTAAAAAAAATGTCTTTTTTATACTTCCGGCAGTATAATAAAGGGTAAAGTGGACCACCGTGGGTAAAGTAAAACGGTGGTCATTAATCTGAGAAGCTAGTGTTTAGAATGTTTGGACAGCTTTTTGTTTCGAATATTGCGTCTCTCACTCATGGATCTCAAATTTCAAAGGGCGCTTGTCCGACGTGTCCCTTTATATGGGAGGTCCTTTGACTTCAATGTAGGTCGAGTTTTTCTCACCCTGGGAAAAATTTTATTTGAGCATTATCCTATTAAGTTATTTACTTCCTTCTTTCAAACACTCTATTATCGAAATTAAAAAAAAAGAAAAAACTTTACCGTGAGAGTCGCTAAACATATACTGTCATACTATTTTTCTAGTATTTGTAAAGAAATACTTCCTCATCTTAATGCCGCCGGTCTGATGATATGTTATATATTAGTATACGATCATTTGCAAACTTGCAATTGATCCAGGTTTACCAACCTCCTTTTCAACATCACTTAAATTCAAAAAATTCGGCTTTCGATCATTTTGACGAGATATCGCGGACAAATTAAGTCGTCACTTTAAGTCGAAATTCAAGTTTCTTAATCTCCGCAATAGTGTTAATTGATAATAAATATTCTTTTTTTCGACATTTATATCATTTCATCGGCGAATCTCTTATGAAAGATTCACTGTGAGGTGCTTTAAAATTGCTTATCAAATACATTAGACTTTAGAGCTACCGTTAGTCATTACTGTGCGGATAAAGATTCCTTCAGGTCTCTTACTTAAAGTCCAAATCAGTAACTATAAATTTAAATGAAATGCCCAGCTCTGAAAGCCGGTAGCTACGCACGTGTAATCAGTAGTAGCATAATTATAAGAGGTTATTTACCTTCAATCTACTCAAATTTGAGGTCAAAGCCAACTTTATTTTTATTATCTGTAGAAGTTTTGATACACTGTTGTTCTCGCCATTCAAGATACTTTTTTACGAATGCAGGATTTCATGTTATACATATTTTTTTAATCTCTTGTAAGAAACTTACATAAACTTGATCTAAAATCGACTGGTCCATGCAATATGGAATCAAGTTCAGGTAAGTCCGTATAAAGAAACAAGTTACTGTTATCCCGTATAAAAAATCAGGTCAGAGTTGTTCTGCATATGGAATCAAGTATATTTTTCGGCAGTTTGATTTGTTGCAATAAAATAAATAATCAGCATGTTCTGCAGCACTTGATGAAATATCAACATATTCTATACAATAAACAATATTTCAGAGAATTATATACAATTGTAATTCATGGAACAGTCGAAATACTAAAAAAAAACCTCTCGATCGGGCTTCCCTCGAATTTGAACCTTCATGGGGAAAAAGAATCTGCTAATTTTACAAAATGGTTCAAGCATGTGTATTTTTATCTCATTTTTATAGAAAATTCTGTAAGATTTGTGGAATTTTCAGTATGAATTACTGAAAAATTCTGTAAGATTTACAAAAAATATCCGTAAATCAGTAAGATACAACAAAATTCTGTACAGATTACAGAAATTTCGGTAAGCTCTGCATGAAAAGCTATGCTGTCACTATTTTAACATAGGACCCTGTAGCATAATGGATTTTTTCTGCGTCTTACGATTTAGGACTTACGACTGGGAACTTAGCGTTTGGGATCTTATTTTACGCCTTACGGTTTCGCACTTAAAGTTGGAAATCATTGAGTTTTAAAAGTAATAATTTTACCTGAAGAAAAACGTGTAACGGTCTAATACCATAAATTATTAATTTACCAGTGCCATCTGAATACTTATACTCTGCAGGAAAATAAGGAAAAAATAATTTTATACCACGATCATCTTTATATCATGACTGCATCCGTTTTAAGGCCTTGCGCAACGAGCATATGTGTGTGTACACTTGCGTATTATGATTTAAGGACCGCGACATAATTCCTCTGATCGCGTGCTTCTTAGCGAATAAGATTCCGGGAAAGAGAAGAGGGCCAGTCTCAATTTCTAGAATCACGTCTGTCTTCTTTTCGCTCTCTTCTCTTCTCCTAAAACGGCGCCAACTTTTATCTTTCGCGCGGCACCCTTGACGAATTCCGCAAATTAGTCGCGATTTTAGTAAGCGGTCTCTACGACCTCCAACACTTACATTTTTTATCAGGCGAATCTTTACACCTTCTTGTTGTGACCGAACTAAGAAAAAGGATAAAAATGGGCTAAAAAAGTATCGAAACTGATAAGAAGAGGCAAATGCTTAATAACTTTCAATTTAAAAATGTAAAAAATAGGACTTCAGTACAATATAATTTTTTTTATTTATATAATGAAATTATGAAGTAGAATATCTGAAATAACGTATGCTAATAATGAAATTATCTTTTATTTTTCAGATTGTCCTCACGTCTATGCACAAATATGTACCTATAGTTTGGATTGTCCGCTGCGATGATCATGAAGACATCAGCAACTTGTACATGCAACCTTCAAAGGCTTTCCAGTTCGAAGAAACTGAATTTATTGCAGTCACTGCATATCAAGTAAGTATTTTAAATCAATATTGAATTCCATGTAATAGTATTCCTTAAATTCAGTTTAAATGTATTTGAATAAGTTTGAATGCACTTGAATTGCCTTTCAAGTACTTTGAATTCAGGTGTACATCCAAATTTTAAGTGCTCAACCACATTATTCAAAACAAAGTGATAATCAGCGTTCGCTTCAATCCTATCATTTATCAAGAAAAAATATTTCTCTGACGCGACGGTTCTAGTCCATGCTAAAGGGTTCGTGTCCGTGTTAATTAAAACTTCGAAATTTTATTATTTACAATTGTATCAAGCACGGATATAACCAATCTTTAGCATAGATCAGCATAATCGAAGTTTTCAAATGTCCTAATGAGTGTCGGATAAAAACTCCTGCGACTTGCCTACTAACTGAAGAACACTGCACAATATAATTGATGTATTTGCACTTTAGCCCAATACTTATACTAATTTTGACTTATTCTTCCTTCCAGAACGAGAGAATCACAAAATTGAAGATCGACCACAACCCCTTCGCCAAGGGATTCAGAGAAACGGGTCAATCTCGTTGCAAGCGAAAACTCCACCGGATGATGTCAGAAGACCAAACTCTAGACCTTTCCCAAGACTCTCACGACGAAGAAGGCAACATCTCGTCCTCGGACTCGGAATCCCATAGAGTTTACGAATCCTCAGAGCATCAAGCTCAGAGAGTCAAACGAAGCCTCAGTGAAAATGGAAGTATTGATGATAGTGGCGTCAGTAGTTCCGGAGGAATTAGCCCGCCGTTATCCACGTACAACTTTCCTGAATCAAATTCCCGAGTCTCGCCACCTTTAGAACACCATTCAAGTCCCCAGCCTAGACTTCATAGACCCTGGGCTGATTCACCATCACCACCATCTTCACCAGCATCATCACCATCACCTTCAAGAACGCAGGAATCTGTTTTACCGACCATATCACCGTTGCACTATCAGTTTTTATATCCACTTTTGCCTTCCCAGCAACATTTAGCTGCTTGGGAACTCTCCAGAATTCAACAAATGCAACGTTATCAAACGAATGTACTTTTCAACAAATTTTATCGATAATTTTAAAGAGATATTTAGACATATACTAGTGAGATACACCACACTTGTTCAGAAAAACCTTCTTTTCAGTTTGAAGTGACACTTGGAAAGAACTACAATATTCTATATAAACTGCATGAGAATGATCAAAAATAAATGATTATTTATGTACGAATTCATTGTTTTTTCGAAGCCTAACTTCAAACCGGTAGGAAGGAATATATGAACAATAGTGCAGTAATGGAACGCTCACTAAAGATGGTGCCAGTATTCCTAAGTAATGGATCTAAAACATAATGTACTAAAAGCCATCACCAGATGTCAATGATAGCCAAAGACTTGTAAAAAATCTCAGATATTCAAGTGTCAATATTTATTTTAGAAGTACATACCAGTTATTTGGAAGTGTCAGTTTTTCGATTTTCACTTTGCTCAATCTTAATGTATATAACGTGTAAAGGGTCGAGACCAAAGGAAGTAGATAGGTTTTTCTAAAAATGTACAATTTTATGCCTTTCATAAAACAGAGTTTTGACTCACTTAACAATAAAATTCCATTGATTGTGCTCAACTATATTGTTCGTTTTAAGCAATACAAAAACTATCATTCTACGCAAGATTGGAAGCTATTCCAACTTCCTATTTGCCTACTATTATCAGTGCTATTGTAAATAAAAATGGAATAAGTTGCTTTATGCAAGCATGAGGAAGGGCCTTATTTTTATCGAAAATGTGCCTTATTAAAGAGTGCTGTATCTGTAATAAGAGTAAAATAGAAAACTATATTTTTAAGTGTAAATAAAATTCATAGAGATTTATAATCGACAATATTGTAGATCGAAACCACCAATGACTGTTAATCATAAATAGGAAGAAAATAAATTTTTACTTTTTAAATTTTTTTTGTATCAATTATTCACCTTTCTATAATTTTGTTGAAAAATGCAAACAATTACTTAATAAAAATTCAATTTTCGAAATGGCATGAGAATTATAACAAAGTCCAATTGAATTATGCATAAAAAATGATAAAAAAGACTCATTTTATTCCAATTCTATCAATTAGAATAGTATAAAAATTATAAAATCATGATAAATTCTTTCTTTTTCATTTTGTCCAGCATCTGTATTCTGTAACCTGTATGACCGTAAGTCGGCGTAAATAAAATAGTTTTAGAATATTTCACAAGATTCCACGTTTTTCAAGCAAATGGAAAACTAGGAAATAAAAAATTCAAACAATTCTAGTGCATGTGAGAGGTCTTAGAAAGTTACCATAAATTTTAAATTTTCTGAAATTTCATTTACATTATATTTAATTCAGATATATATATATATATATAAAGTAAAACATATATAAAGTTCATAAACTATCAATATTCCAAATGTCCTTAAATTTGATCTATTCTTTGTCCCGCATTAACTCGAGGAAATCCGAGCGGAATTCCATGCGGATATTTTTAATAAAAAAGTAACATTCCTGAACTCTTGAACTCTCAGATTATAAACATTTCGGAAGATTCTAGCAGCCTTTCATTTAAGAAGAATCTCTAAAATAGATATACATTTTTAAAAATTACTCGTGAAGGAAAAATCACAAAAAAACAGCTTATACCATGATTAAGCTTACATTTTTGCACAATAGACAAGTCCACATTTGTTTATGTACGAAAAATCTTTTGATGCCGACATCTTTGAAATAAACAATTTGAGAAATTTGCAAATAAAATTATGTCAATGCTTTGATATTTCGACTGTACATGTGTGAAAAATAAATTTCAATTTATTAATATCTGCAATTTAAGATGGCTGTGCTATTTCTTATAATTTACTCAGCAGGGAGTTGTATTTTGGCTTAAATTGCTTGGAAAATTTCAATACAGTAGGTTAATAATTAATTATGACAAACTTAAAATTTAGTAGTTTTTAACTTATATTTCTAGGAACTACATTGAAGGAAGTGTTAGTGCGAGGTCACAGCGGGGTGGTATTCTTAAATGGTGGACCTATTCAGAAGCTTTTAAAGGGTATTTTACTATTTACTCCTTTCAAACTTCTGAATAAGCTCCCACTGTGAGTTCGCACTAACACTTACATGAATGGGTCTCCCTGGAATATAATTTTTTTTCTATTTTAAAACCTGCAAAGCGCAATAATCCGAAAGAAAAAAGTAAGAAAAATGGACAGTTTTTTAACAAAAAATTGTCAAAGTTTCAATTTTTACATGTATTTTAATAGAAAAATGCTTATTTTAGTGAAAAGTTTTTTTTTCTCCTAAAATCTTTGTTAGATTTTGCTAAAAGTTTCAAATTCTGACTATCAGTCTTACCGAAACAAAAGGTTCATATCTAAGATCTAGAAAGATTAACGGTTTTTTGGGTATACAGCATGTTGTGGGAGTGTTTTCATACTTTAAACGTCGAAGCATGGAAATCATCATTTCTTAGTAACTAAAGTCACTGGAGATTTGTTATTTAAATGCTAGGGTATGTAATCACATTCAAATAAGTAAAGGAAGCATGCATGCATTTACTTCAAGGGTTGTTTTATCATCCCTTGAATATTAAATCCGGCAAATCCGGAAAGGTGTAGAACGACAAGGATGTCTTTGGATTTTTCTAGAGGGTTGTTTAATCATCCCTTACTTAGCAAAGCCGAGAAATTAACTTTTCGTAAGGAATAAATCACTAAAGATCAGGCCTACAATATCACTTTAAAACATACATATAGGAAGTGCCCTTTAGGAGAACTTGCAATATAATATATTTTCAGGGTAGTTTAATCATCCCTTAATTATTGAAACAAAGAAATCGATATTTTATACGGCATAGCCCACCACAGATTTTGTTATTAACATATTATAAGTGATTTATTGATCCGTGTATTAATAAAAAAATCTCTGGTGATTTAACCCGAATAAAATATCGATTTCCTTGTTCAGTAAATAAGGGATGATTAGATGACCCTGAAAATAAATACTAATGCAAATCCTGTTAAAAGACGCTTCCCATGTATGTTTTAAAGTGACTTTGTTGATTAATAGTATGTTAATAAAAAAATCTGTGTTGCGTTATCCCGTATAAAATATCGATTTCTTTGTTTCAATAATTAAGGGATGATTAAACTAACCTGAACATAAATTTTAATGCAAGTCCTCCTAAAGGACACTTCCTATATGTATGTTTTAAAGTGATATTGTAGGCCACTGATCTTTGGTCATTTATTCCATACGAAAAGTTAATTTCTCTGCTTCGCTAAGTAAGGGATGATTAAACAACCCTCTAGAAAATTTCAAAGACATCCTTGTCGTTCTACACCTTCCCTGTTTACTTTAATATGATTCCTATCCTCATAGATTAATCAGAAAACTTTTTGTGATTTTAGGTATTAAGAAATGTCGATATGCCGACTTAATATTCAAGGGATGATAAAACAACCCTTGAAGTAAATGCACATATAAAATATCTGTGCTATGCACGCTTCCTTTACTTATTTGAATGTGATTTCATACCCTAGCATTTAAATAAAAAATCTCCAGTGACTTTAGTTACTAAGAAATGATGATTTCCATGCTTCGATGTTTAAAGTATGAAAACACCCCCACAACATGCTGTATATATATTTATAGTCAGAATTTAAAACTTTTAGCAAAATCTAACAAAGAGTTTAGGAGCAGGTTCTAAAATAGAAAAAAAAAATTGTATTTACAATTTTTCACAAAAAGACATTTACTGTAAATTTGTTGCGGGGTCCAACCCAAGTATTTTAAGACAAAATACAACTCCACTATGTAAATTATAAGAGACAGTACAGTCATCTTCAATTACATGTTACGTCAATTGTTATTGATATATTGAAATTTATTTTTTACCTATGGATAGAAAGAATACCAAAGCGTTTATGCGCAGAAAAGTATGCTTTATCATGGTATAACCATAAGCTATGTTTTTCATGATTTTTCAGAGCTGTTTTAAAGGAACATTCGTCAAGTGAACTGATAGCAGAATATTTCAGAAGAATCTATCAGATTCTAGACCAATCAAAAAATCCAAAAATTATTTCAAATTTTTCAAGCAGAATATATTTAAAGAATTCTCAGAAATGTCAAAATTAATCCTATTTCAAAATTCACTAGAAGTATTCGTGGCAGTGCTACACGAGAATACAATTTATGAGTTATAAAAAGTACAAACTCTTTCTATATGTTTGTTTAAGTTTATATATGAATATAAGTAATTAAGTATATTTCCGAACGTTGTAAAAGATTTCATAATGCAAGATCATCTTTTGAGGCCTGCACCAGTTCAGGCCACAAAGATCCATTCTAGAGTCTGGACTCTAGACTATAGATTTCTTCCTTAAAAAATAAAAGTTATTGGTGAAACTGATTTTAAGGATTATTACTATTACTCTTTAAAGATATTAAAAATTTTTTAGAGCTTCTAATAAGCATCTAAAACATTTTAGCTAATAGTTTTGAAGGTTTATTCTGTTTATCCTGAATAATCCTGAATAGAAGTGCGGAAACATTTCGTGGATCTGTACTGTTTCGGTATATTCGCCGCCTTGAATCGATACTGGCACGCCGCAGGCTGACTGTCTAGTGGCTAGATTGGGATGTAACTCACGGCTCGACTAGTTTCTAGATAGATCGTCTATTTTTATGAAAAATAATTAACAATTAAATAATATAATTATTTTTTATTACATAAAAGTCTAATATATAGATTTTTCAGTTAATTACAATTTTTAAAAAAGTTTTTGTACAAAAAAAAATGAAAATATGAGTTTCCGCAAATCTTGTACATACGCCGGTTGTCGAACTTTTTATTTAACTTCATATTATATTGCTGTAACTTTGTTCCGTCACCTTAACACACTCAGCCATCTAAAAATTAAAAACTTTTTCATTTTTGTCGGATATGAATTTCGATTTATTACATCGTATAATTTATTTCAACGGAACAAGAACAATTTTTAAACATTAAAAGTGCGTGATGTGTGAATAAATCATTGAAAATAATCAAGTTTGTATGATTATACTTGCGATTAAGTTACGAAACAATTATTGTTTATTATTTTAAATAATTAATACGTTATGCTTAATTATCATTTACGCAATCAATAAATAATTAAAATAAATTAAATAAATCATTTATTTTGAAATTTGATTTTCTGGAATATTATAAATATATAATAAATAGCTTTATACATATTATAATTATTATAAATTTAAAATAAATTAATTATAACTTTACTATATAATTCAATTGAAAGAAAATGTTTTCAAACATTCATTAAAAAAATGGTTGTTAAGAATACAGTTCGTATATAAAGATTTCAATCACCTTCAATAATTATTGTTTATTATCTTAAGGGGTTAGGGCCAGTCGCAAGGCCAAGAAAATACGATTTTTTAACGAATTTTTTTTGAAAACCGGTTTTATTACTTAATCACAAATGTGCTACAGCTCGAACAATACACATTAAAAGAAGTTACAGTAATTTTTTAAGATAAAAATATCGATAAA
>CAKNWU010088494.1:0-10762 GCA_932072015.1 Andricus quercustozae | reverse complement strand
CAGAGAATTAACTCTGAGATTAAGTTTAGTTAGTCTGATCGTAATTCCTAAATGTTCTTACTATTATATTATTAAACATAAATTATAACATTAAATATCATTTCTTTCACTTATAAGCAAAGATATTTTGTTATAAGTATACATCGTTACATGACAACGACATCTGGATGATGAACAATTTGTTAAATACTGTTTATTTGGACGGTTAAAGCACATTGAGTCAAACTCATGCGTATCGCATAAACTTTGTTTACATTACTCTCCAACTTCAGAACTGAAGTCAGGCGTGTCAAAATCTTCATCTACATCCCCCTAATAGCACGGAACATTCCTGGAACGTTCCACGGGCACCTTCGGAACGTACCGCGTAAAACGTAAGTGATAGGTCAAAATCGATGTCAGTTTATGATCTGGATATTATATTATAGATAGTATATGCGGTACTCAAAACTCAAAAATGACATCCATTTTCACCTCTCTCTTACGGTTTACGAGATAATTGTTGTTAAAAATAACAATAATGGAAGGTTCCCCTCACGTCCCAAGGGAACGTTCCCAAGCGGCGGACATTTTATACCTCCCGAGAACGTTCCACTGGACCGTTCCGTGCTATTAGGGCCTCGTATTCTGCTTCTTACTCTGATATCACTGATATTGTCATTAATTACTTTGTTTCTTACCACTAAATGCTACCAATCGTTAATAATTTGAAAAATATTCCCTAAGTTACTAAAAATTAACACAGGTGTGTCCGAATTTAATTTATTTTGGTGACAAATTTAAATTCTCTTAAATTCTCGAAAAAAAAATCGCTCTAGAACTTACCGGTAACGTTCTCGACGTTCCTGACGTAAGTTACCGCCTTTCGAACTCTAGCGCTGTCACTTCTTGGCGTTGAAAATTTGCGCCATCTGCGATGGGCCAGAGAACTCATATCGCACCCCTCGATGCCTCTCAGCCCCCGCGCCTATGTCCTAAAAATTAGCCATTTCTCTATGCGGGAGTTGACCGAGCCTGATGGGGATTGCCACCCAATTTCGCCATCGCTCTCCATATCCACTATGTCGCTGCATCACTTCTTGTTGAGGAATCGCCGTCGGTTCTAAAACAGCTCTTGTCAGGGCCACCTTGCCGCCAACACGTTAACATCTTCGTGCACCAGCCTTCCACCAGAGTAGACTGGCGGTGTCATCGAATGGAAGTGGCTATCACGGAGTAAGAATAAGGGACCGATCATGCTGTAGAAACCGCCTCGAGTGTTGACTGCGGTAACTGCTCCTTCATTGCTAGGTTCAACCGTAAGCATGCGATTTAACTATCTGACTATCGCGCATGCGCCATTGGTTTAGAGGGCTGGCAGTAGACGCTTGAGGTTAGGGTAAAGGTGCAGTTGCTGTAGTCAAAACGCATGTATGGAGATCAGCCAATTCCTACTTTCCCTCCTTGGGAGGCATTCTCGATATAAGAGGAAATACTGTTTGACAAGTGTGAAAGAAATTTGTTGAGATGGTTTGGGCATATTGATAGAATCAAATAAGAACGACTGACGAAACAAGCATAAAGCTTTGTACATCTCGTCATATACAGGGTATCCTAGTACCCAAGCTACATTTTTATATTTTTGAATTCCCTATAAAAAATGGAATCGAAAGTAATGTGAATGTGAATGGTGTAACTGCGCGACGAGATATCAAATCTTAGAAACTATCTTTTCATTTAGAATAAACGTTGAAATATTTTCACTTCCTTCGTATATTTTGAATTCTGTAACATTCAAAGGAATTCTTAGAATTGACATGTACTTCTTCGAATTCTTTTACGTTCTTTTTAATTGGCTTGAAATCTTTAGAATACACTATACATTATGTTGAATTTCTCCAAGTCTTCTGCATGCTCTAATTATTTTGAAATCTTCTGAATTCTTTTAAATTCTCTGAAAACTTTCGAATTCTCTAAATTCTTTTGTATTCTATTAATTCTTTTCAAATTCTATACATTCTTTTGAAATCTGTGAAGTCTTTTGAACTCTGTGAATTCTTTGTCACTTTGTGAATTCTTCTGAATTCTCTTAATTCTTCTGTATTCCCTAAATTCTTCTGAATTCTCTGAATTTTTTCTGAATTTGTGGAATTCTCACGACACCACTGAATGTTTTGAATATTTTTTAATCATCTGGAAATCATTAGAATACACATTGAGTTAGTTTGAACTTCTTCATAGCTTTTTCATTTTTTTCCCCTTGAAATATTTAGAATACAGGTTGAATTATTTTAACTTCCTTAGAATATTTTAAATTCTGTAGAATTCAAACGAATTCTACTGAAATTTATAAGTTGCTTTTGATTCTCTTGAAATCTTTGCAATACACCATGAATTGTTTAAAAATGTTTCCAAATCTTTTGTATTGTCGGAACTCTCCTGGATTATTCTGAATTCTCTGATATGTTCTGACATTCTTTTGAATTCTCTGAAATCTTTTGAATGCTTTGAAGTCCTTTATATTCTCTTAATTCTTTACAAATTCTCTGAATTCTTTGGAATTCTAGAAATTCTTTTGAAATCTGTGAGGTCTTTTGAATTCTCTGGATTATTTTGTATTTTTCTCAACTCTTTAAACTGTTATGCATTTTTTGAATTCTCATGAGACCACTGACTTCTTTCAATGTTTTTTTACAAATTATTTTAAAATCATTAAAATACATTTTAGGTTACTTTGAACTCTTTCAGTTCTTTTCAATTTTCTAAATTATGTTATCTTTAGAATACACGTAGAACTCTTTTCCTTCCATGTGGTTTGTTGCATTATGTAGAATTGAAACGAATTCTTGGAATTCACTTGTACTACTTTCAATTCTTTTAAAGTTTTCTTGAATTCTCTTAAAATCTTAAAAATTGATTATGAATTATTTTGAATTTCTACAAATCTTTTTTCTTATATGAATTCTCCTGAATTCTGTGAATTCTTTAGAATTCTCTAAAATATTTTTAATTAAATTAGTCTTTAAAATTATTTTTAAGTTTCCTGAATTCTCTTGATACCTTTTAAATAAGCGTTGAATTACTTTGACTTCCTTCAAGTAATTTGAATTCTGTAGAATTTAAATGAATCCTTAGAATTCACTTGTACTTTTTAAAATTTGTTTTAAGTTTTGTTTAATTCTCTTGAAATCTTTACAATGCAACGTAATTTATTTTAAATTTCTCCGAGTCTTTTGTATACTTTGAGTTCTCTGGAATATTTTGAATTCTCTGAATTCTCTTGAATCTGCTGAAGTCTTGTAAAATTCCCTGAATTCTTTAAATATTCTCTGAATTCATTTCAATTCTCTGAATTCTATGAATCATGAGAATAGACTTTGAATCAGTTTTAACTCCTTTACATCTTTTGAATTCTCTAAATGTTTATAAATTACTCTCAAATAATTGAATTATCTTCAATTCCTTGATGCTCTTATTTTAATTGTTATTCAAATGTAATTAGCCCATTAATCTTACACACACCCCAAATAATAATTTTCGAACAACATCCATACCGACAGATTATATTTTATTTTAAATATTTTTCACAAATTAAATAACCTAATTGAAATCGTGGTAAAATGTAATCGACCAAGATCTTCGTCTCAGATGAAAATTCTACCCAAGAAAAGGATCTTCGAAATTTAAAGTACATGCGTGCAAGATTAAAAACTGATTAAGCCCTAATTAGATGATTACTTATTGCAATTATTCATTTCATCGTTTTATTTGTTTCAAAAAACATTTGGGTAGATTTTCCTTCAAGGAATCAAACATGGAAGACTTCATTTTGATGCCGGATTATAATTATTCTTGCTGATTAGTAAAACCTCTCGATTTCTGAAAATAATGCATTACTTCTGATGGCATGATTGAAATTGATGTTTTAAAAGTATTTCAGGTTGTTTTTCAAACAGGAAAGAGAACAAAGTCTCATTTTTACGACAAACTTGGATAAGGGACAATTTTGACGACAAACTCGTAACTATTTTTAAAAATAGGGCAAAAGCCACCAAAGTTGGAGATTATTTACACTTTTCATGATTTTCAGAAAATAATGCATTACTTCAGGTGGCATGATTGAAATTGACGTCTTAAAAGCTTCTCGGATTTCTGGAACAAAGAAGACCACAGGCAAGGTCTCACTTTGACGCAAAACACTTATCAATTTTAAAAAAGAGTTTTTAATAGAAATCTGTATTATCATCGGAGATGGTAACGGATCGATCAGAATAGAAATCATTTCACACACACTGTGAAAATGAAAATCTACAATATCGATCAAAGTTATATCCTCTAATACAGAAAATATTTTAACGTCATCTCAGACTAGATGGAGTTACAAATTAAAATTTTTTGAAATTAAATTTATTTAGAAAGAAGATCTACTGCTTTCACTCCGCTGGGATTCGAACAACACGTCACCTGATTTCCGGTCAGGTGCTCTAACTACTGAGCTACTAGAGAGATCAGAGGAAGAATCCTTTTTCAGAAACACGCTTTATTTTGCAAGATGTAATATACAAATCATTTTTAAATAGAAATCTGTATTATCGGATATGGTAACGGATCGATCAGAAGAGAAATCATTTCACAAACACTGTGAACATGGAAATCTACAATATCGATCAAAGTTATATCCTCTAATACATAAAATATTTTAACGTCATCTCAGACTAGATGGAGTTATAAATTAAAATTGTTTGAAATTAAATTTATTCAGAAAAAAGATCTACTAAAAAAAAAGATCTACAGATTTCTATTAAAAACTGATTTGTATATTACATCTTGCAAAATAAAGCGTGTGTTTCAGAAAAAGGATTCTTCCTCTGATCTCTCTAGTAGCTCAGTGGTTAGAGCACCTGACCGGGACTCAGTTGACCTGTTGTTCGAATCCCAGCGGAGTGAAAGGAGTAGATCTTTTTTCTGAATAAATTTAATTTCAAAAATTTTAAAAAGAGACCAATTTCCACAAAATGTAGAGATTTTTAACGCTTCTCATGATTTTTAGAAAATAATGCATTATTTTCAGTGGCATGATTCGAAGTGATGTTTTAATAGCTATTTACTTTACAAGTGGCTAAAGTAGGCAATTATCGAAGAGTGTGAGGTTGGCATCGCGAACCGAAGACTAGTGACGCCGCCATCACACGATTCGATAATTTCCTGCTTCGCAACTTTTCAAGTACAATACTTTTCATATCGAGTCTGACGAATTCGATTTTCGAAGCGAATTGTGTCACTTTGCGTCAGTGGCGTAACCGGCGTAACCTCCGCGTGTTTGACCAGAAAGGTCGTCTGGGGCCTCGTAACATCAGGGGCACTAATTTGTTGATAAATAATGAGAGAAGTTATAGGCTCCGGAAGCTACGATCATGGTTCCTTAAAGCAACCAATCCCGATGCAACTGGAACGTTTACGTCATCCACTTCTGCTCCTTCTGTCCTAGAAGGTAAACAAGAGCAGGAAATTTACGCGAGAGAACATCATTCAACACTGTTCCTTGGAGTCAGGTCTCTAGCCGCGGATGACCTTATGCAGCAGACGGGATAGTTGGAGATGAAGGTTTCACCTCTGGATACCTCTGGATGCCTTTTGCATCCGGTTTGCGATGGAATGAGCCTGACGCAGGCAAGCCGGAATCTTGTTTAGTTGGCTCAGAAATGATGCTTTCATAACTCCAAGACAGCCGATTATGAGAACTACAAGATGGACTTTGTAGCCTTGGTACAGCCTGCTCAGCTCGAAAAGAAGTGCTTGATATTTCGCCCGTTTTTCTTCTTCCTTTGCCGTGATATTACCATCGGCTGTTGCCGAGAATTCAATCACGGAAATGATCTTGGTCTTCAGATCTTGGAGGACAATATCAGGTTTCGCAGCACTGATACGTTGAGTGGTGGAGAATGAGAAATTCCAGTAGATCTTACACTGATCACTCTCCACAACGAACTCGAGTTGCCCCTGGGCGTATGGCAAGACGAGCAATAGATCAACACCATAGAAGAGCCTAAGATGGTAATATAACACTTTTACAGCCGCATTGTGTCTCTGTATGTACCCGTAACGTGCATACTTTGAGCATCCACTAAGAACATGTCCAAGTGTTTCTGGCTCTTGGTTACATGCTCGGCAGTTAGTATCGCCTACAGGTATACTCATTATGCGCTCGCGGTAAACTAAGGTGTCTATAACGCCGTCTTGACAGGCAAAAAGAAATCCCTCAGTCTCCGATCTCAATCCGGGAGACTTGAGAAACATGTTGGACAGACCTATCGAGAGCTCTTCTCTACGTATTTTGCCGTAGAATTTACCATGAAGGAGCTTGTCAACATTTTCTCATAATAGAAGCGTATGTTCTGCTTCCTGTACACGACTTTTGAGCACCGAAGGTGTTAGTGATTCTAGGGCATGTGTAGTGTCGCTGGAATCAAATGGAAGGCTAAGCTCCTCTGCGGCCCTATCTGCGGCAAGGTATAGAAACGCCGCAACATTGCTGGCTTCATGTTGATGTATGAGTCGCATAATAGAATCTGCACTATTTAGAACTGAGCAGGCTGTAGCCAGAACCGTTCTTCGATGAAGACACTCCAAGCGTAGCAAGCCTCTACCCCCTTTATCTCGAGGTAGCTATATTCGAGTTACGGAGGATCTAGGATGATGAATTCGATGGATTGTCATCATTTTGCGTGTGCTTCGTTCAAGTTGCTTCAACTCATCGACGTTCCATTTTACTGCGCCAAATGTGTAGAGCAGTATAGGAGCGCCCAGCATATTGCTCGCCTGGATCTTATTCTTTCCAGATAATTCGGAAGCCCAAATTTTTCTGAGAATTTGGCGATACCTTTTTACAAGGACCGTTTTTAACACATACACATCTTGGGTTTCCGCTTGCGGTATTCCAAGATATGTATATGTTTCTCCATTACCAAGATGTTGAATGGTATTTCCACCTATGAGTTGAACATCTCCATCGTCACTCGATGGTGTAGTTTCTAGTAGTCCTTGCTGTAGGTGGACGCAGGCACACTTGTCCAGTCCAAAGCTCATGCCAATCGCTTCAGAGTATCTATTCACCGCCTCCACAAGGATGTTAAGATCCTCTTTCAAGGAAGCAAAGAGTTTAAGGTCGTCCATATATAAAAGGTGGTTGACCTTATATGGATTTATTATGGAGAGAGGGGGAGACAACTCTGGCAATGCGCTGGACCGAAGAAATCCACTTGTCAGCCGGGGTATTTCAAGTAATTCGGAGTAATCCACTTGGAATCCAGTTGTAATATGGAGTAATCCGGTTATATTTCGAACTAATCCACTTGTAATCCGTTTTCATCCACTTGTAATCAGGATTAATCCACTTGTAATCAAGATTAATCCACTTGTAATAAGAAGCAATCCACTTATAACCCGCTTAATCCACTTTTAATGCGACTAATCCACTTGTAATCCACTTTTAATACACTTGTAATCCAAATTAATTCACTGGTAATCCATGTTAATCCACTTGTATTCCAGTTTAATCCACTTGTAATCCTGGTTAATCCACTTGCAGTCCATATTAATCTACTTGTAGTCCATATCAATCCACTTGTATTCCAGAATAATCTACTTGTTGTCCATAATAATCCACTTATAGTCCATACTAATCTACTTTTTGTCCAGAATAATCCACTTGTTGTCATGAATAATGCACTTGTAGTTCGGAATAATATACTTGTAGTCCGGAGTAATCCACTTGTGGTCCGGAATAATACACTTGTAGTCCGGAATAATCTACTTGTAGTCCGGAATAATCTACTTGTAGTCCGGCATAATCCACTTGTAATCCGGCGTGTTTCAATTAATTCAGAGTAATCCAATTGCAATCCAAGTAATCCACTTGTAATCCGGAGTATTTAAAATAATGTTGAGTAATCCACTTTTTCCAGTTGTAATATGGAGTAATCGAGTTCTAATCGGAAGTAATCCACTTGTAATCCGACGTATTTCTAGCAATTCGGAGTAATCCACTTTTAACCCATTTATAATCTACAATATTATTTACACTTTTCAGGATTTTCAGAAAATAATGCATTAATTAAGGTGGCTTGATTGGAATTGACGTTTTAAAAACATTTTCAGTTGTTTTTTATCCTTCAATAACGACACTAGTCCGAATTCACACCTCGTGAAATTTCTCACTTCTTATACATTAAATTTGGATTAGTTGATTCCGAGATATTGAATTTCAAAGATTTAAAATCCCAAATCGCACTAGTGTGGTTACTGCGTGTGCTGAGTAGAGGTGAGGTTAATAAGGGTCAAACAGGGTGGATGAGAGACAACATATCATTTGACGACAAACTCGGATAAGGGACAATCTTGACGACAAGCTAGTTAGTTAGTTTTAATGTGGGCGGGGGCCCCGTGTAGTGCCCCCCTGGCGCTCAATCTCGGTAGGTTACGTTGTTACTAACGTTCTGAAATTGTACCTCTCAGGTGCCAGGCATACTTATCGCACACTAAATAACGTCCTACTTGTCTGTGGCCAAGTGGCCCTCACCCACTCTGCCATTGGGCAGCCTCCCTAGCAGACTAGGGTGTACAGAGCAATCCCTCTGAGGTCATCAGTTAGATGCACAGATTCGAAGCACTGCCCTGGTGTGTTATGTAAGTGTGTGTGTGTGTTCATTACTCGAAATTGGCCAGCGACCTGTCGAGCAAGAGACCTCCGTAGGTTCCTCAAGCACAGGAGTCCCCCATAGGAGCCTCGAGTGCAAGAGTCCCCCGTACGGGCCTCAATCGCAAAGAGATCGTTGACTCATTTTCGAGTCTTCTCAAAATCGGCTTCGACCCCAAGGTTAGGCCCTTGTCAGAGCCCATTTATCCTTGGTAAGGTGTCAGCTTTTTCTGAGGGGACCTACAGTTTAAGGTGGGTTCCGAACCACCGAAGCCCCGGTAGAAGTACCTAGAAAAATTTCCATTGGTACCCGGCTCAGGGATCGAACCCCAGACCTCCTGCATCCAAGTTGGAAATTATTTACGCTTCACATGATTAACAGAAAACAATGCATTACTTGCGCCGTCATGATTGAGATTCATGATTAAGAAGTCAAAGGAGGATTACACGTCTCCAATTAGAGTACAAAATGACGTAGAATTAACTATTCCTCGGCAACGAAATAAAACTTTTCAACAGAATTTCAGAATCTGAAGACGATAGTATGCGGAATAGAAAACTCGATTAGCCCCTATTTTAGAAGAGGGTGCTGCAGAAGTTGGCAGACCCAGAATGGACATTGATAAACAAAATTTATCAACATTGTGGACTCTTACAACACCTGATTCCTACTAGTATATTTTTTTCATGAAAAAAGTTTCTTCATTAAAAGGTCCTGAACTTATTTCGCATTCTGTGATATGAGAAAGATTCATTACAAGCGTTCATAATAGATTTTCGTCAAAAGTATATGAACTTTAAAAACAAATTCCTGAACTCGAATTAATAATGTTCAAAAAAGGTTATTTAATTTTTTTGTTGCAAAAAATATAATACCAACATTTTGATTATTAGTGAAGAATAATTCTGTGAGAACTCACGAACTTTTCAGATTTAAATTATTCTGTAATGTTTTTTGATAATTAGAAACTTCTTGTTAATAAATTGGGCAGTCTACAGTCATCGGGGCTAGAGTACTCAGAATTTCAAAGGAACCCTTACCAAATATAAAGAAAATGGCTTTTTGTCAAAATGTCTGATTATAATTTGGTTTTTTAATTTCTAACCTGCGGATCAATTATTTGAAAGAAAATGATCAGGAACAAAGGACAATTTTTACTTAAACAGTTTTTAAACTTACAATTGTTACATGTATTTGAATAGAAAAAGCCGTCTATTATTGAAATGTTATCCTTCTCAAAAAATTTGCCCTAGATACAAGATGCTTGGCGGTTGTTTTAACGTACTTTAAAGCTTCAAGTAAGGAAACTGATATTTCCAAAAAACCAAAACCACGGGAGATTTTTCGATTAAACTATTAGAATAAAAAATGACTTAAAAATAAGCATAGGAAGCATCCCCTACCAGGAAAAGTGTTACAATTTATTTTAAGAGTTGCTTTATTAACGTTCCTTATGTATTCAAGCAAGGTAGTCGACATTTAAAAAAAAGCAAAGTCACAGGAGATTTTTTGATTATACTATTGGGAGAAAAAAGCACTTAACAATAATTGTGGAAAGAATATCCTAACAGGTAAACTCGTTGAATTAATTTAAAGGTTTATGTTAACATTCCTTAAATATTCAAGTAATAAAATCTACATTTCCAAACAATGAAAATCGCGGTAGATTTTTCAATTATACTATTGGGGTCGAAAATTACTTTAAAATAAATGTAAGAAACATCCCCCAGCAAACAAAGTAGTTGAATTTGTGTTAAGGGTTGTTTCAATACCCCTTAAAGATTCAAGCAAAGAAACCTACATATATCCTAACAACCGAAGTCACGGGAGATTTTTTTATTATACTATTGGGGTTGAAAATCATTTCACAATACAAGTGGAAAATATACCATTGAAGTTAAAGTCGTTGAATTTATATACAGGTTTTTTTAACATCCCTTAATGATTGAGAGTGATTTTCGACCCCAATAGTATGATAAAAAAAATCTCCCGTGATTTTGTCTATTAGAAAATGTCGATTTTCTTGCTTGAATGTTTAAGGTATGTTTAAACAAGTCTTAATGAATCCAACGACCATTCCTGCTAGC
>CAKNWU010088361.1:0-11258 GCA_932072015.1 Andricus quercustozae | reverse complement strand
TTTTATTTATTTATGTATTATTATAATTGTGAATTCCATTCAAACTATGTAATTTAATTTATTAACAAAATGTCAGAGTCAATTTGCTTCCTGTTATAAAATTTTTAATTCTGTTTTTCACTGTTTGTACTTCCTTTATAAGGTTTATTTTTCTTCTTGTATTTTTATTATATTATCGTCTTTTTCTTTCTTCTCAAAGAAGACTGTTACTTCTGTCTTGTATCAGGAGTCAAAATGCTGTTATTTTTCAAATTGTTTGTTAGAGTCGTTTCACAGTAGTTGTGCTCAGAGTGTTGTTTATAGTTGTTTTTGAGTTAATTTGTGTCGTTAATATTATTGATCCAATGCCATGTTTGCCTTTATTTAGGTCTAACTAATCTTACTTAAACTCGTTTAGATTTCTAACGCCTATGTGCCCTTATCTATAATTAGGTTTTCTAATTTAAAATCATTTATATTCCATTCACCTATACTTTTGCCTTTCGGATTTTTTAGTTCGTAAATCGTAGGCGAAATTTTCTTTTTAATAATAAAAGGACCTTCATACTGGCCTTATAACTTACCCGCCTTTTTATCCGCTTTGTTAGAACGTTTGGTTACCTTTTTTTGGACCCTATCTTCTATTTTAAATTCTATTGGTCTTCTTCTTAAATTATAATTATTGGCCTGTCTATTATTTGCGATGTCTAGGTTTTTCTGAACTTCTTCTTTAATGATTTGCAACTTTCTTAGTCTATTGGTCCATTTGTCGACGCTCTGAAATTCAATATCGCTATCGTTTTCTGCATGTTTTCGGAGTGACTGAATTGGTTCTAAATCGCGATCTAAATTCAGGAATGCCGGGGTGAATTGGGTAGAAGAATTTTTGATAGTGTTGATTGCAAACTGCAAATCGTCTATATGTTCGTCCCAGGTGGAATGATCGTTATCTAGATAGGTTTTAATCATTAGCCTAATTGTCCTATTATAACGTTCGGTTGGGTTGGCTTGGGGGTAATATTTTGGTGTTTTCGTATGTGTGATACCGAATTTTTCGGTTAATTCTCTTATGGTTTTGTTGATAAATTCCGTGCCATTATCGGTGTGGAGGATCCGCGGTGTTCCCCAACGCGAAATGACACGTTTGTGGAATTCTGATTCTATTGTGATCCCGTTAGCTTTTTTAATTGGGATTATTTCGACCCATTTTGTGAATAGGTCTACGAACACTAAAATGTATTGATTTTTTCTCTTTTTCGAACTTGGTAAAGGGCCCATAATATCGGCTGATACCATTGTCCATGGTGCTTCTAATACCCTTTTTCCCATAAATCCTATCTTACTTTGATTACTTGGCTTCAATCTTTGACAGATCTGGCAGCTTTTTACGTAATTGATTACGTCTGAATATACCCCTGGCCAGAAGTAATGTTCGGGAATTTCCGCGTAAGTTTTCTCTGTGCCTAAGTGTCCTGCCAGGGTTTCGTCGTGATTTTCCCGTTAAACTTGACGTCTCAAGCTTTGGGGTACGACTAATTTCCAAGGGTTCAAGTCAGGTAATAGAGTAGACTTGAGTGGGTCAGTTCTATAAAAGTAGAGTTGCGAATCTCTGATTCGCCATTTTTTTTTCTGTTCTGTCGTTAATGTCCGCTTTTGGTTTTTCTAAACTACAAGCTAGCGCAAATGCTATATTTTTTGCTGGATCTCCTGATCTCGAGAGGGCATCAGGAACAAAATTTGAACTACTTTTACGATATATGACTTCGTAGTCATATTCTAGTAACTCTAATGCCCGTCTAGCTAATCGGCCGTGATTACTTTAAAGCTGTAACCTTCTAAGTATGGCCTGAATTTTCGTATGGCCCAAACTACCGCTAGGCATTCTTTTTCGGATGCCGAATGCCGAGATTCTGCACCGTTTAGGCTTCTACTAGCGTAAGCGATTACGTAATTTTTATCGTCAATTTTCTGTGTAAGTACGGCTCCTAATCCCGTATTACTCGCGTCGGTTTCGAGTTGGAAGGGTTGAGTAAAATCTGGGCACGTTAATATAGGTGCTGACGTTAGTAGATCTTTAATTTTTTGGAAAGCCTCATCTTGTTCTAATCCCCAATCCCATTGTCTATCTTTTTTTAATAATCTGTTTATTGGTTCTATTATTTCAGCAAAGTGTGCGATAAATTTTCTGTACCAACTTGCCATCCCTATTATGCGCTGTAATTGTTTAATTTTTTTCGGTTCAGGGAATTCTAGGATTGGTTGGATTTTTTCATCGTCTATTTGGAATCCTTTGTCGTTAACTTTAAATCCTAAATATTTGGTTTCCGAGCAGCGGAACTCGCATTTGTCCGGACTGTTCGTTAAATTTGCATCATTTATTTTATCTAATACAATATTCAAATATTTTAAATGGTCTTCAAAGTTTTGAGTCACAATCACTATGTCGTCTAAATAACAAAAAACGTTTGGCTTTAGGTCTGGAGTAATGATTTTGTCCATAAGTCTCTGGAAAGTAGCTGGAGCATTGGTTAAACCAAATCGCATCCTTTTAAATTGATACCTGCCTTTTCCAGGGACTGTGAATGCTGTTATTGGTTTTGAGTTTTCTTCCAAAGATATTTGTAAATAAGCTAACTTTAAATAAATTTTTTAGATGAATTTTGCTGATCTTAGAGTGTCCAGTATTTCTGTCATGAGTGGGATTGGGTAGTGGTCTTTTTTAGTAACATTATTAACCTTTCTGAAATCCAAACAGAATCTATAGTCTTTCCCTGGCTTCTTTATCATAACTATAGGGTTAGACCAATCAGAAAGTTTAGTGGGATCGTGGCCTTGGATTTCGATTTTATGTTTCGTTAAATGAGTCGCCCTGTGTTCTTTTCCCTGGTGTATTTTAATTTTATTTTCGAGAAGCTTTTCTAATTGAGATTGTTGGCTTTCGTTAAGCTCAACAATGCCTTCGAAAAATTCTGGCGAACAATTGCTTTGTTCGACAATTTCACCTAAACTATCCGTAATATTATTTAATCTTATTGCTTTATTTTTTAAATTAACCCATTGATTTCTGTCATCAATTTCTGATATCTCATTGACTTTTTGAGATTCCTTTCCTATTTTATTTAGATCAGTAACTTTTTTATTATTCCAAAGGTTACTGTCGCTATCCTTATATTTTTCCACGTATTTTTTATTATAAAAATTTTCTTCTAACTAATTTACTTTATTTTTCTTCCTAATTCTAGGTTGACCTAGATTAGATGAGTCTTCTATGCTTGAGTCGTCGCTAGTGTTTTGGGTGGGGATGCTCTCTAGGGGTTGTAATTTGTTGCTCGTGGGGATGCTTATTAAGCTTGGAATATTTTTCGTAGGATTTGTTACAGGAATTTGGGCGTTTTTTATTTTTTGGGATTGGTTAGGATTGATAGGTACTAGGGGGATTTCGCTATCTTTTAACTTTGGGCTACTTTTGTTCAGTTCTCTAGTAATTTTTGAGGTTAATACTACCTCCGAATTTCGGTTTCCTATCTGAATTCATATTTTCTTCTTTTTTAGCTAATGGTTTGTACCTAATATTTACATTTTTCCTTTCCTTAATTTCATTAACTACAATGTTAGGTTTAGTTTCGTTTTTGTCATAGATTATAGGGAGGGGTAAAGCATTTGGGTGTGCTTCCATAGGATAGCATGTAGGGAGACTCCCTGGTAACCACCAAGTTTCTGAGTCATAGTCGAGGGTCATCCGTAAGGATTCTATCATGTCTGTTCCTGGAATACCTACGGATTTTAATTTTGGGACTAACCTAAACATTAAGTGTTTCGTTTTATGTCCGATTATAATTAGAATTACTAATTTTTCCAGCAATTCCTTGCCAGCGTACGAATGTGTGGCACCTGTATCTACAAAAATTCGAAATAAACTACCTTCGAATTTTGTCATTAGATGAAAACGTGTTTCCGTTATTTCATCTTTATCCGAATTTAAAAATTCTGGCGTTCCGGTATTAGGTTGTCCTATTTGTGGTACTAATACCCGCCCCTCCAGTTTCCCTGGTTATACGCGTAATATGGGCATTCTCTTTTAAAATTACCTGTTAAACCACAATTATAACAATTTGAATTATTTGTGTTTTCGTTTACGTTTGTTTTATTGTCCTGTTTTTTGTCTGATTTAGTACTTGTTTTTTCTTGTGAGTCCTTGGCATTGGTAACATTTTGTGGTAGGGGTTATATGGATATCTGTATCTATTTTTTTGGAATCTGGGTTGGTAATTTTGTTGGAATGTAGGTTGAAAATTTGATCGGAAACCAGGTGAGAATGTAGATCTGAAGTTAGGTCAGAAATTTTTTTGGTATTGGTTAGGAAAAGGTTGGAATGGAGATCCAAATGGAAATCTGTTTTTGTATTGTTTTCTACCCTGGTAATTTTGGTTTTGATATCCGCTTTTGTTATTCTTTTGACCATTATGATTTTCCTTTTTGTCATCTTTATTATTTTCCAGATCATTGTAATCCCCACTACTGTTATTACGTTTTTGTTCTATTCTGTCCTCTATTTTTGGTTCGGTAATCTGTAACACTTGCCCTCGAATTTTTGACTTGGCTAGCTCAGTTTCCCATTCTTTACCAAAATCCTCTAATTGTTCAAAAGTTTCAAAATCGTTTCTTTTTATATAAATTTTGTATTCTATTCTGAGGTTCTGATATGTTCTACGTAATTCCTATTCCAAATTTTTTCTAGAATAGAGTTTAGTGAAAAGTTGTCTAATTTCCGTTAAATACGAATGGATGTCTTGATTTCTGTTTTGGATACAAAATTTAATTTTTTGCCTAATTTTCTCAGAAAATCTTTCGTCGATATACGACTTTTTAAAATCTTCGAAAAAATCAGATAAACATCTCCAGGAATGTTTATTTATTTCGCACCAGTCTTTTGCGTGGGACTATCTTCTTTATTATTGCGAAATTTGATTGGCCAATTGCTCATAATTTAAAACGGCGTTTGTATCATGCCGCAAGGAAAATAAGTTGCTTGGATTGTTTGGTTATTTGTCTGATTATCGAATTCGCAATCTGAGTCTGAGTTATTAACATGTATTCGTGAACGTCTGTTTGACTTGTTATTTGTTGTCGAGAGTCTACGTGTTCTGTTTTGATTTGATTTGTTTCTGTCCTCTAAAGGTTTACTATCATCTGAGTCTTGTAATTTTAAATTATTGATTCTGTTTATACTACGGTTTTCAATATTGTTGTGGGAAAGTTGACGGGGTTCTGGTAAATTTTCCTTTAAATTAAATTGTACTGAATGTCTGTCACGAGATGCACTTTTATTTTTCCTGCAACTAGGTTCTACTACTTCTCTTTCGTTTTCAAAAGAACTATGAGCTGACGGGTTTAATCTAAGTTTTAAATTATTTGCCCTTTCTTACCTTTCTCTAAAAAATCTTTCCCTTTGATGGTTCATAAATTCGTTGAACTCTACGCTTTCTAAAAGTTCATCTGTTTCTAAAATGAACTGTGTATTATTTTCCAAAAAGGAATCGCAATTAAAAGTTTCGTTTTTGTTTTGGGGACGATTTGCTGGCCTATTTCTATTTCCTAGGTGATTCCTTATGTTATTCCTTTCTACAGACGCGCCCAGTTAATTAACAAATTATTAATGTGGCCGGAATTATCATAAAGTTCTTAATGAAAAGGACTGACAATAAAAATTTGTCTTTTTTTTGCTTGCTGAAAAAATGGTTTACCTACAAAAAAGCATTCATCATTTACACAAACAGATATCCTAATATATATGTAACAAGTAGAAAGACAGAATTTAAAAAAAAGCTGTCATTTTTCGATAGATTTTGACAATTGGAAGATTAATTTCAATAGCTCGTGATTCCTAAGATAAATTTTTTGTCGAAAAACTATGAAATATGTATCGCATCATTTCCATTGTAGAATAATGTGTTTAAGAGTGTTGGTTCAATCCGACTTGGAATTTTTTTTTATAGGTACGTCACTGACTCAATATATAATTTTTGTCAAGTATTTGTGAACGAAAGAAAGAAAACTTGTGAAATATTTAAGGTTTTGCGAGATCCTCGGATCAATAAAATTTAGAGAAATTAAGCCTTTTGATGAGGCAATTATTATTTTTAATGAAATTATCCATTTTTTTAAAGGGAGCAATCTGCAGATAGCAGAAGACAGCATTTTAACGGCGAGAACCGTTTGCAAATTTATTTTTTTACTCACAATTCTGACATCACAGAAGGAATCACTGCAGCTGTCTTGTAGTCGAAGACCCACGTCTTGATGATGGTCAATATATATTTTGCGAGATACGTCGCAAAATGGAGAGAGATGGGTACAAATATGAGTTGTCCTGTGTGTGTGAAGAGAATGAAACTGTAGTTGTAAGCAGCAAAGCAAACACGCATTGAACCACCTGTCAAAATCATACTGCGAATCTCCGATGCTCTGAAGTACGAAATCAGTGATGCCAACGTGGACGCCTTTTGCTACTGCGCTTGCGGTCTGGCCGCTCACTGTTTGACCGTAGTTGGCGTGCAATTCAAAATTGGATCTTTTGAGATTACATAAAAAATATTAAGAACATTATAAAAAATTATTTTGAATTACTTTTTCAAAAAATTTCTTCTGAAATTAAATGTTTTGTGAAATATAAGTTATTTTTTGAAAGTCAAAGAAAATAAACTGTTAATATATGTGTTATAAATTTGTTTCTTGTCTAAAATCTGAAGTTGTACATTTTATATACATTCTTGTGCATTTTTCAATTACAAGAATTGTTTTGAATTCCAATTTGGAATTGCATCACTGGTCCGTAACACACATTGCCACTCGCGAAATCGGGATGCCCTTCCTTATCGACCGCGAATCCAGACTTCGAGTCTCAGCGGAAAAGGATTCGACAATTTAGTTAAAGTATTTGAGAAAAACAAAAAGAAATTAACCACTGAATTTACATAACTTAAATCGTTAAACGCTAATGAATGGGATCGGAAATAAAGCACTTTATTTTAGGGAAAAAGCCTACAAGAGGCACAAAAATCCCATTTATTAAAATCTATACAAAATTTGGTGGAATAATCCACGAAGTTGAGAAGATTCACCACACCACAGGGTTGCTTCGCAGATGGAAGCAACGTCGGTCGTAGTCACGGCATGTATTCGACCTAAGTCGAGTTGGCTTTTTTCGCAGTTAAAAAAAGCGAGGACGCACAGGTTGCGTCGTACGTTCCTTGGTAGCACAGATACACGAGAACTGGTCCGGGGCTGATGGATGAAGCACGAATGATGATGAGCCAACGCGGTACGCGCGCACGCACACACTCTCTCTCTCTCCACTCACTCTCTCGTAGCAGACCCAAATTCAGGAATCTGCGCGTAAGCATTCTACTGGCCTAGTTCAGTCGGTTTGACTTATGAAACTAAGAAGTTAACGTATTTACAGGAAATATACAAGTTTGATTCTCATCCCAGAGAATTCAATTCCCTATCGAGGGATTGTTACGCAGTTGGTAACAGAGTCGGGTAATGTTACGCTTGTAGATGCCGCTCGCGTTTTTCACGTCGGCTACTCTTGCGATGTTGTCGCTCCGAGGATATATCTCGATGATCACACCCAGTGGCCAGCGTGCACATACAAGATTGTCCACCATCAGTATGAAAACTGAACCAACCTTTAGTTCCTCAGTTGATTTGTGCCATTTTTGGCGAGTTTGCAGTTCGTTAAGGTAATTCTTATACCACTTTCTCCAGAAGTCCTGACGAGCCTTTGTGATGAAATTATTGGTCGATAATCGATTGTCAGGAACTGGAACAAGGTTTTTCTCAGGTAACAAATTGAAAGGTCGACCTATCAAAAGGTTGGCAGGAGTTATGGCTAACGGATCATTAGGATCAGTTGAAAGAGCGTATAGAGGTCGAGAATTTAGAACTGCTTCGATTTCGATCAACAAAGTGTTGATTTGTTCATAAGTGTGTTTTTGGTCTTTTAGCACACGTTTCAAGTGATGCTTGAAACTCTTTACAGCTGCTTCCCAAAGACCGCCGAAATGAGGGGACAAGGGTGGATTGAAATGCCACTCAATTCTTTTAGATAATGCAAAAGATCCTATGGCCTGCTTGAATTCTGCTGTATCCAGAAAATCATAAGTTTCGCGAAGTTCCCTGTTGGCCTCAACGAAGTTTGTACCGTTGTCGGAATATATGTGTTCTGGAACACCTCTCCGACTGATGAACCTACGCAAAGCTGCCAAAAAACCTTCTATCGAAAGATCGGTTGCAAGCTCGATGTGCGCCACCTTGGACACCATGCAGATAAATACACAACCATAAGTCTTTATGAAACACCTGTTGCGATCCTTCTTTTCTTTAATGAGAATAGGCCCGAAAAAATCTACTCCCGAACGACTGAAAGCTGGAGCTTCAGTTACCCTGACTTCGGGCAAGACTGCCAATTGAGCCTGCATGGTTTTGGGTCGTTGTCGAATTCATTCGACACAGTGATGAATTATCTTCCTAACTTGATTTCTACCGTTCAACCCCAGAATTTTTCTCTGAGAGTATACAACGTCGATTGAATACCTGAGTGCTTGTTGTCTTCGTGACATTCGCGGATAATGAGGTCGGTAATCGGATGTTTGCCAGGCAGTAAGAGAGGGTGTTTTTGATCATTCATTAACTGTGATTTTTTCAAACGACCCCGCACGCGAATGAGATCGTACTCATCGAGAAAAGGATTCAAGTCGTCCAATTTAGTAGACTTTCGATGAGAAACAGTGGTTTCATCGGGAGCCGCCTCTCGTGCGGTTGTGAGAAGTTTGATCTCCGGGAATCTTTCACGTTGCATCGTTACTACTAAACGACGTTCGGCGTTGATCAATTCCTGACATGAGAGTAGACGATTTCTTTGAGATTTTTCCTTCCAACGTAAAAAGTAAGCTGTTAGTCTTGTCAGACGTTTGAATGATGAGACTCGAGAATAAATGTAATTGCATGTGACTGTGTTTAGTAAGCAAACACCCTCTTTTAACCCTGGAAACTTTTCTGATCATGTTTCAACGAACCTAGGTCATTCCTTCTCGGGCTGAGCTAACCAACTAGGACCTGTTGTCCAAAGTTTGTTTTTTATGAAATCGGCTGGAAGTTGTCCCGTAGAGAGAGAATCAGCTGGATTATCCTCTGATCTTACATGTCTCCATTTGACTTTATCTCCTAAGGATTGTATGTCAGCGACTCTATTCGATTCGAAAGTTCTCAGTAAATGAGGAGCCTTTTTCAGCCAACATAAGACGATTGTATTGTCTGACCAGAACGTTACTTTCCTAGTTAGAACTTCAAATGGAGCTATTGATTCTACGTAGAGTTTTTTAAGAATCGATGCCGCGCAAAGTTCTAAACGTGGGATTGTGACACCACTTAGTGGAGCCACTCTAGATTTGCTGCAAATCAAGTTGAATATGATGTTACCTTTCGCATCGAGAGATCTAACATAAAGACATGCTCCATAGCCATGAAGACATGCATCGCAAAACCCGTGAATTTCGACTTCGGTCGGACCTTCACATAACAATTTTCGCGGCATTGAAAATTCTTGCAAAAACGAGAGTTAATAATAATTCCGAGAGTTTTCTGAACAGGATCCTCTCTTACCACACATTCTAGGTTAAAAATCTTTTTTTTGATGTTATCAAGAATAGAAGGGCGATTAGAAGCCCAGTGTCGGATAGCAAAGCCACCGCGACCTAACAATGCGATCATTTCATCGCGAATACTAAGAATTTCCTGGATGGAATTTGCACCTGAGACTAAGTCATCAACGTAAAAATCTCGTAAGAGAATTTTACTGGCACGTGGAAAATCTTTACCTTCATCACGAGCAAGTTGGTGTACGGTACGAATTGCCAGAAAAGGTGCACAGGCAGTTCCGAACGTTACTGTATTTAATTGAAAAGTCCTAATTTTATCTTGATGGTACCATAAAATTTGTTTACATTTTCTATCGTCCGGATGAACTAGCACCTGCCTGTACATCTTATCGATATCAGCTGTCATCACGTAAGTGTGCGTACGAAATCGAAGAACATGTTCAAAAATTGTATTTTGAATAGTGGGACCGACTAATAGAACCTGATTAAGCGACATACTTGTCGAATTTTTCGCGGATGCATCCAATACTACTCTGAACTTAGTAGTTTCACTAGACCTTTTAATTACAGCATGATGGGGAAGATAACACCCCTCCCTAGTTTCTTCGCAAAGGGTCATATGATTCAGAGTAATATACTCGTTGAGATTTTTATGATACCTGCTTTTAAATACGGATCTGAGTCGAATTTTTTCTCGAGAGCGTAAAATCGTTTTAGCGCTTGAGTCCTGGATTCGCTTAATTCGAATTTGCTGTCTCTGAAAGGAAGTCGCACGGTGTATCTACCCGTCTCGTCCCGCAGAGTGTTATCTATATAATTTTGTTCAGAAAAATCATCATCGCGAGATCTTACGGTTTCTTGATCGAAACCTTCGATTGCCCAGAAACGTTCAAGAAGTTTATCAATTTTGACTACATTACAAGAAGCCTTTGCAGATGTTGTGAGAAAGTCTGATCCTCCTGCCACAATCCAACCTAAAGTAGTTTTTTGCAAAATTATCTGAGAAGTTCTAGATTTTTGGGAATGTTGTATGAATTTCGAGGAAATGTTTCGTTAGGTACAAGATCGATGATTCTAGGTACTATCAAAAAATTCAATTCCCGTTTAAAATTGTTGTATATTGACTTGAAATTGGCTTCCCTGCTTAAAATGACGGATAGGATCCGATAGAGACGGATAGGATTCGGAATTTCTTCGCATCTATCTGGATTCTTATACGGTATTTGTGTCTGGTTTTAAATATGTTTCTATGCGGAACTTGGTCGGTGTATACAACATTTTGTATCTGGTTTTTTATCCGGTTGTATACGAAATACTTTCGGTGTCCAGTAAAGCCCTATACGATTTTCATCGGATTCTATCCGGATACTTATACGATTTTTGTGTCCGACTTTTAATACGGTTCTATACGGAACTTAGTCGGTGTATACAATTTTTTCTATCTGGTTTTTTATCCGGTTCTATGCGAAATATTTCCGGTCTCCAGTAAAAACCTATGCGGTTTTCATCTGATTCTATCCGGATACTTATACGGTATTTGTGTCTGGTTTTTTATCCGGCTCTATGCGGAATATTTCCGCGGCCCATATTGCCCTATCCATTACAGCAGCTTGAAAC
>CAKNWU010088276.1:0-10217 GCA_932072015.1 Andricus quercustozae | reverse complement strand
AAATAGGAAAAAATGTTAAAAATCGAAAACAGAACTCAGTTGAAAAGTAGCACATGAAGACCCTGAATGTGTATAATTAATTTGAAGCCCATTGATCCATTATCATTTTAAGATTGTAAAAAATTCTTACGTTGCTTAAGTTTGTTCAAACAATAGAAGGAAAATTTTTTTAATTGGAGACAGGCTACACCACGTTAAAAATTTCACAACATCACATTGTTACTGTTTTAATAGAGTTAAGAATGTTACACCATCGCGTTATTTCATTAAACTGTTATTTATTTTACGTTTTACATTTTTAAAATTTATAAAATTAAAAAAATGTACAACCGAAAACTTGTTTGAAAATCGAAAACAGAACTCGGTTTAAAATTAGCACATGACGAAACTGAATATCAATCAGGAAGCAATATTTTGAAATGAAAACACAATAGGTCACGCTAACAATAAATTCCTCAATATGGCCTTCTTATTGTTTCACTAGAGTTAAACATGTTACACAATCGCGTCGTTTAAATAAACTTTTATACTTCCACGCTTTTCATCTTTATAACTTTCTTCAAATTATTATATACAGTCCTAAATAATTTTTTTTATGAATCAATTAGTTTTCCACTGTTGAATGAAGAAATATCTTAGATACTAAAATTAGTAATTTTTTACTAATCTTTAGTGGCTCACTCAGGATTAGTATTTTTTAAGCAAAAAAGCTTAAAAACTAAAATATACTTCTTTAGACACTCAAGTTGATACATATTCTCCTCGTGCCTGATTAAGAAAATAGATTTATTTGACATTTTTAAATTAATCTCTAGCACAAAATAAAACTTCTTACTCTCGCGATATTTTCTCTTTCGATGAGCCGTTATTTATTTACAGCATTTAAAACAATATATTTTTAATAAATGTACGCTCCTCTATAAGTCAAAATTGGCAAGTTATCAAATAATGTGCTCTCGAAATGAAAAACGGGTTTTTTTGTAAGTGTTTGTTCTGCACAGAGATGCTGAGAATAATTTTATAAAATTTTCTTATTAATAAATGATAAAATTGTCATGAAAAATTATTTAAAGAGAAACTGACTAGGATTTCCAAAGAATAATTAAGATATTCGTAATCAGAGACTCGATTAGACTATTTGTAAAAATATATTGAGAGAAAATTTAGTTAACTTCAAGTTCAGGGTTATCGTCTAACCATTAATAGCTACAATTTTCATTCATAAAATATTTTTCTATAACTAATATGCAAATTTAAAAAAATCAAAAAACACAAGATTTTGACTTTTTACATAAATTTAATGCTCGCAACCTCTAAACAATTTTGTTAAAATCTGAAAAATTAGAAGAATATTTTTTCACCTAGAGAAAGAAAGTTTTGCACCAACGGGCACTCATAAAAAAGAATCTTTGATTTAAAGAAAATTTGCTAGAATCAAAGAAAAATATCCATTGGCTCTCAGTTAGAGAAATGCTTCTGTGATCCATAGAAATGTCATTGGTTCAATTTAATGTTTTTTTGGTCCAATGCAAATTTGTCTGTAATTTAAAATTATTTTCCTAATTTTTGAGTTCTTTTTGATGGAATGAAAACAATTATGTTGAAAAACAGTTTTTTTAAATTTAAGACAAATATTTTGCTTATTTGATATAAATAGCTTGAATAGCACCAAATAGAAGTTTTGGTTCAAATTAAAAAATCATTAAATAAAACAATTTCGAAATAAATAAGTACCAAATTGAACAATATTTGAAGGTGAATAACTTCAAGTATAAAGAATTCTTAATAAAATCATTCATCTATTATTAATGGCAAAAATATTAATTTTCAAAGTTTTCTGTTTTGGAAGTAGTTCTTATTAATAAAAATTCAAATATAAAATATATCAGACTAATATAACAAATTCAATAAAAGTCTTTTATAAAAAATTTCATCAAATCGTAACAAAATAGCATCATAGCACTTCGATAAGATACACAAGTTTTAAATTTGAACAAAAAATCTTTCAGAAATTTGAAATACCTCCAGGGAAGACAAAATTATGAATATGATTTTATGAAATTACTTTACACAATAGTTGTGTACAATTTTCTCATGCCTTATAGTTTAAAACAAAAAGTTTAAAAGTGTTTACACTGAAACTTGGGTTTAAGAAACCTGGGTTTATGACGTCCCTAGAATATCAGTCCTCGGTATTTTGGTGATGCGGGGACCGCGGGACCGAAAGACAGGCGGTGCTCAGTCATGCGTGACCAATAGCAGCGTAGCGACAGAGTGGGCAGTACTCACAGCGCGTTAGTTGCGTCCAGATTACCTGGATTTATGATTAAGGCCACGGCAAGCTATGCCCGAAACCGTACTTAAATTAAGGTTCCAGTGTATTTATTGTAAATTGTATGTCATAACCTCATAGTTTATTTTGCCTGTGCAAATACAATTTTCAAATTCATATGATTGAATGCTACAGCGAAGAAAATTTAATTTAATAAATATTCTTTATTATTTTACGTATTTTCTATGCGTTTGATCTAATTCTCAATTATATACAATTAACAAAAAATCATGCAAATAGGACTCATTTATTAACTTTTACTTTGTTGAAGTATTCTAGTCGACGCGAAACCTGCGTAATTTATATAAGTTTAATATTTCAAGTAATTTCATGCTAATATTTTGTTACTACAGTTGTACCTTTTATATATCTGAAGGGAATCAGAGGTCTGCATACTTTATGACAGGCCGGTTCGTTTTCTAATTTTTTTTCTGATTTAATCTTAATACCCCGAAAAAGTTGCCAATACATGGGTAATTGTAAAATTGTAGCCAAATTTTAGTACCTACAGTGGCAATCACATTATTATTAGGAACTAAATATTTCATAACGGAAATTGATCTTATCACATCTAAACATTTTAAATCCAAAAGGGGCAGTTTTGAAAATAAGAAATAATAATGAAATTCTTACATGAAATACGGAAAGTGGATTTGAGGTTAGCAGTTTGATGAAAGAGAGCGCGAGCTATTAAAAAGTTCAAAAGCGAATACTGTAACGTATGCCATTTAGGAAAAATTCTATTTTTTTATTATACATTCTGTAACTTACACGAGATATCTTCAAATTTGAGCAATATGTAAAATTATTTTTTTTAATTTCAAGAGCAGTTCTACTTTTTATTGAGACGATTGAGACTGGCAACATATAACATTTGAAACCTACAAAATCCATTAATTTGTCAAAATTGTGAATAAAAATTGCATAAAGCATAAAGTATGTTGTTAATAACAAATCGACCTACCAGTGCTGCAATAAAATTTGTAACACATCTCTTCCTTTCTAATTAACGTATTTAGCTCAATTCTTGAGATCTGTATATTTATAAATAGAGGTTAGGAAAAAGAAAACAAACCGGCCCCCCTGATCTACGCGCACGCGCATATAAGCAGTCGTACACTCCTGTATTGTACCGTACAGGAATGATGCAAGAAAATTGATGAAGTTTAGACTTTTTTAGTATTTATAAACAATAACAGTTTTTAATAATAAAAACTCACCTACTTATGAAACAAAACACCGCTGAGGAACTAACGGAATGGTTTTTATAATTTTTGTGCACTCCGAAACTAGTGTTTAACTCACGTACTTTAATGATGTTTTTGTTGTCAAAATGCACATTTCAGTTTTAATATCGAATTCACAAAAAAAAGAGTTAATATTTTAAGCTCAATTTGATAGAATCTTGTATTAAACGATACGCTTAATATTTCTGTATTCATTAGCAATTGTAACTACAATATTTTACTAGAAAAAAAAGACGTACGGTAATGACGTATGAAATGACAAAAATCGAGGGACAGACTTTAGGGTTCTTACAATATTATTTATTTGACTTGAAAAATGGTATGAATTAAATTTATGTTTACATAAAATTTACAAACTTGATACGTTAAGCGTTTTTCAGGATACTGTCTAAGAAAGGAGAAAAACAGTTTATCCTTGTGCAAAGTGAGGCTGGGACGCCGTACGGTAATGACGTTTGGGGTGTACTTTTATTAAATTAAAGTAAATAGGAAGACAAATAAAAAAAAAGAAATGACCATTTTGTAGAAGATGATAATAACTATTTGTTAAAATTAAAAAAAAATCAGTACGAGTTTCTAAGTTAATTTTATATTACTGGGACCAATATTTTGCATGCAAACATTTTTTTCGATTGGTTGTCGATCTTCTGTTCGTTCCATATTTTGAAAAAAGTTTAATATATTGAACTTGAAATTACTTCACCTTGTACCAAAGAAATATCCTATTATTTTGTTTAAAAAAAAAAATTTCGTGTTGTTTAAAGCGCTTCAAAATTGCGAAAAAATTCAAAAAAATCCGAATATCACGTACGTCCGAACGAATATCCGAACGTCACGTTTGACGAAGCACACTGTAAAATCCGAGCTTCCTAAAAATAACGATACAATTTAATTGACCAACCAGCACCCAATCAGCCCCCAACCAGCACCCGATCAGGGCCCGGCCGTTATTAGGACACTGAGAAAACGATTCCTACAAAGGTTGTGTCAGAATATCGAGAAAAACCCAGTAAATTTATTGATTTAAATTCTTGTTTGAAAATAATAATAAAAATAGTAGCCGACAGAATATAAATATTGAATATGCAACTACCTCTCAACTCCTCAGCAATCGAAGTATCCAGCTTGTTAGTTTTAAGTAAAGATAAAAGAGATTCAGAGACAAAAGTATTTTTGATGGTGCTCCTTTCTATTCTATTCTTTGTCTTTTTCTTCTGATTTTGACTTTCCGGAAGGAGGCACTAGTACCAGCGATTGTCGTAAAGGGAGAACTTCCTGAGAGCCATTAGGATAACAGAATCCGAGAGCCAGCTTACCTTCATGTAACATTCCCCTGACTGAACAGGAAAGGCGATTTCGTATATTGCTGTTCTCTCAGAAAAAGCAACCGACGTTAATTATTAATCCTTCAGTGCGTTAAAAAGTTACTCCATTCAATCCATTCATTAGATTTTTTGGCGTTCAGTTGGTGAACGATAAAATTTCGAATTAATTGAGACTTGAAAAATGACTAATCAAACATATTCTTGATAAGGGACGAGCAGTATTTTTTTGGTGATTTTTTAATGTTTTCTCTTCTTCAGAGGGGTCGACCACTCCGATATTCCTCGTACATGCACGAAATATTCTCATATATTCTTTCAATATTCCCATATATTCCCATATATTCTTGATATTCTTGATATTCCAAAATATTCTTGATATTCCTTATATTCCAAAATATTCTTTCATATTCCCACATATTCCGAAGTATTCCGAAATATTCACAAATATTCTGTAATATAATATTCCCCTACTCGTATAGCTTTTTATCTGCTGTCTTTGCCCAGCGATCCCAACTTTGGCATCTAGTGTAGGGAGGTCCACAATCTTTTTTCTCGAATTTTTATGCATATCGCCCGGAAATTTGTTCGGATCCACACAAAAATAAATGAATTTTTGTATTAAAAAAAAAGAAAAATAATCTTTAGAAGGAGCGCAAGCCCCATCAATTTTAACACGTGTTTCCCATAAGAAAAAATACGTTCTGGTGACTTTTATTCAGAATCGTCAATATTAGCTGAGTCAAGTTGAAACTAAACAATTCTCGTCACAATCAGCCATATAATATGAATAAAATATTACTTTTTAAATATCGTCCCCATAAGTATGTTTTATATGGTCAAACAAAAACCACATAAGTGAAGAAATGGGTTTTGCGAGTTTTAGGCGCTAATTATGATTTCTTGCGGTTTTTTAAATATAAATTGTTTCTAATACATAAAATACTACTTTAAACTGATTATTAGATATTTACATAAATTGTTTAAACAATTTATTGTTTTTAGCAATTTTCTCTTAGAATAGAGTTAGAAAGTCGCGGTCTTTTCAAAAAAATGCCACTTTTTGTCTAATATTCTATTAGATTGAGGTTGTAATTAATATTTACAAAAATAATTTTTAAACTATTTATTGTTATTTTTAATAATAATAATTTCTTAGAATAATGCTAGAAAATTGCAGTTTTTTTAAATTTTACACTTTTTGTCCAATTTTCAATTAGAGTGATGTAAATAATTAATTTGAGTCAATAAAATTAAAGGTTTAAACAATTTATTATTATTTATAATTATCTTATTTTAGATAAGTGCTAAAAAGTTGCGGTTTTTCTGAAATCTTAAACATTTTGTCTATTTTTCACTTAGTAAGGTAATGATTAATGCAAGTTAACAAACATGCTTATTTAAACAATTGACTACTGTTTATAACCATCTTTCTTAGAGTAATGCTAGAAAGTTACTTTTTTCAAATCATAATAAGTGAACTTCAACAAGAATAATTGTTTTAGTAGGATTGTATTTTTTAAGTGATTTTTTTTGCTCTCTTTCAAATGTTTAAACAAAATAATTTAAACAAACAAGCTATCTTACGCAAGAGAGAAAAATAAAGAATGGAATAATTAGGAGTAGGTGGATGGACTAGGTCTGTAAATACTTGTGAAAGATTTGTTTTAAATTACAACAAGAAGTTTATTGCAAAGCCTAAAAGAAAAACAATTAGAATCTAAAACTCGCAAAAAGCATTTTTTTACTTATGGGATTTTTTTGGGACCCAAAAAAACAGACTTATGAAGTTGAAACTTCGAAAGTAATATTTTATTCGTATTCTATGGCTAATTGTGAAGAGAAATGTTGAGTTTCAACTCGATTTGGCTAATATTAAAGATTCTGAATAAAATGCACAAAAATGCCTTTTTTTTCTTATGGCAAATACGTGTTAAACTTCACGGAGCTTGCACCACCTCTAAATATCCTTAATAATTATTATAAATTGCACATCCATATCAGTAATTACGCAATTTGTGATTCTCGGTGAGAAGTAGAATATTAAAAATACGAATTTTCCAAAAAGGAAATTTTCAACTAAATAGTTTGAACATAGGATGTCATGTTAGTCCACCTCTTATTTGAATGATTTTCATTTTTGATTTGTTTCGTTTTATAATTTTTCACCTAAATAATTGTATTTTTATACTAAAAAGATCAATTTTAACCAAAAATGTAATTGTTAAATTTTCATTCAAGAGAATTATTTTTGAATAAAAAAAACGATTTTCTACAATATGATTGAATTTTCAGTTTAAAAAATTACTTTTTAATTTAAAAAAAAACTAGTTTTCGAGTAAAATTATGAATCTTCAACCAACAAAATTAACTTTTAAGAAAGTAGTTCTCAACTTACAATCAAGGAGTTGAATTTTCAACCTAGAAGATGAATTTTCAACGTAACATGTAATAGTTAATATTTCATAAAAAAAAGTTTTAATCTAAAATAAACAACAATTGGATTTTACTAGCAAAAATTGATTTTCAACAAAATACCAAATTATGGAATTTTCAAGCCAAAATGGCGAATTTTCTAGAAAACAGTTGAATTGTCGACAAAAAAGTTAATTTGTAACCAATGAGTTGAGTTTTCAACAAAATAGTTTAATTTATAGTTAGAAAATTAATTTTTAACATATAAATTTGATTTTCTATAAAAAAGACGAATTTTCGACAAAATACATAATTTTTAAACCAAATAGTTAAATTTTCTACCGAATTGTTGAATTTTCAAGCCAAAAATAGGAATTTTCAACCAAAACAGATTAATTTTTAACCACAGATTAAGTGGAACAGGACATTTGTAGTCAGACGTGTTTGTGCTATCTTAATATTTAATATCTGAAACGAAAATAGCAATTAATTAAATTATCTCAGAAAGAAACTTGCAGTTTTGTGAAAGATTCAAATATGAAAACAGTTTGAGAAAATTTACATCGAAATTTTCACATGTCATATATACAGTTAATTGATAAAGAAGAGCATTCTTGCTTGGGCATTTTTTTATGGAGTACCATTTTGCGGATGAATATGCGATCAAATAGATGCAACTTTTTGGTTTACTTTTCTGCAAATACCTTAAAAATATTCTTCAAAATTTGTTTTTAAATTTACAGAATTTTAAGAATAAAACAAAATTAATTCTGGAAATGATTGCTTGTTCGGAGAAGTCTCAACAGAATATGAAAAATCGCTATCAATTAAAATATACAATTTTGGGATATGATACTTTTTGAAAAATTATCAGTTTTCTTAAAAACCGGAATTTAATACTTAATTCAATATTAGACTTAATATTTAATATCTCGTATTTCACTTAGGAATCACAACTACTTTTGAATCAGAATATTAAATTTTATTTCTGCGTGACTTACAGATCATTGTATTCAAAAATTATTATTTTACTTAAATGAATAAATAATTAAGTAATAGTTTAAGCGGATATTAACCAAAAAATACTTTGGTTAAATTTGATTTATTGATTAAAAAGATGTAATTTATTCGTGAAAAAGTTAAGAGAAAAATATGAAACTTAGAGAATTAAAAAGTAAATTTTTTATATAGCTTAAAGATTTTTTGTTTACCGAATGTTTCAAGCAAGAAAGTTCTCTCATGATTTTTCTTTGATCATGGCTGATCCAATTACTAGTGAATCGGATTTTCCTGCTTATCAACAAATCAGGGTAATGCATTTCTCTTCGATACTAGATTTTAAAAATTCTATCCAACTCAATCGATGAACTCCATTCAGTGCACTTACGAGTTTGAATAATTTAATACAGTTTCAACAGAAAATAGTCTTCAATTTATTCTCGCTTCGTTGTTGCTTGTTAAAAGTGTAATAATTAAGATTTTCATCAACATTTTTCACAAGATCGAATCTAATTCAAATCTTGCAAGCAGTGCAACTTTTTCACTGTTTTCACAACAAAAACAAAATAATTTTCACGAAGATATTGAGTATTTAAATTTTTCAGTTTTTTTCTTCAAAAACACAACATTTTTCTTTAAATTCTGATTACTTTTAATCTAAGGGGCCACCTTTTCTTTTTGCTCAAAATTTGTTTGATAAATTCTTAATCAAATGAAGAAGAAGTCATAAGTTTTATGTGAGTAAAACGATATTTTTGATCAAAAGAATTTTTGTTCGAAAAATTAATTTTTCTTATAAACAACAACAAATCAGACGAAATTATAAGAAAAAAGTTTGTTCATTTTGAAAACTTTTGAAGAAAATAACACTATTTTATTAAAGCTTGCATCGTTCGTGAGCATAACTAAAAATTTACCTTTTCTAACCAGAATTCTCGTAGCCACACAAATTATTACGCCACCCTAAAATCTACCAAATGTTTTCTTGATATAAGCACAAATTAAAAAAAATATTGGATACAATAAAAAACTGGGTCTTTCCATTAAATAAATGTTTCATATTTTAAAAATTTAGCTTCTTGAAAAATTGAATTTTTTAATTTTTCGCGGGAACGATGCCAGGTATTATATAAGACTAAGAGGTATTTTTTGTATAACAATTTGAAATTAGCACAGATTTTTATTAGAATTTTGTCAAATATTTTGTTGTTTGTAAGGACAAGGCGAAAATTAAATTAAAAAAAAAATCTCTTGACCACAAATATGGTTTGAACCACATGAAACTTATATGATGTCTTGAATATATGAGTACCAAGGTAGTAAACTTTGAGCAGAAAAAAGGTGTTTTTTTTTTTACAAAAACCGATTTTGAATATTTTAGAAAAACCACCGCCATGTTCTTAATTTACAAAATTTTGTTAATTTTTGCCGGATTTGGAAATGGACAATAATCCTCATCAACGTAAAACAAACACAAATATCTTGATTAGATCAAAAGTTTTAACGATTTAGAGAAAAATTTCTTGTTTTTAAGAAAACCTTAAGCATTCAAATACTCAATAACTACGTGAAAATTTTGTTAAATAAAAACTTTCAGCTCTGAATTTACGATTAATTTTAACAACGTAATAAAAATATTGACATTCGCTACAGGAAACAAACTGGTACGCAAAGGAAATAAATCTATAATTGGACGATTCAAGTTATTTTTTCTTCTTCTCAGACCTTTTGCAGTACCAGAAAAATGTCTTTGTGGAAACTTCAGTTAATTGTTTTTTCACATTCTCATCAATCGAAATTTATTTTGATACAATCTTTTGTGGTCCAAAAAGACAGGTCAAGTTCCTTAGCCAGCCTTTTACTGTTAATATGTATGGTTTTAGCCATGGAAAATAAAAAAAA